>JAWPHD010010358.1:0-94509 GCA_037043455.1 Cyrtodaria siliqua
CGTTTGTTATATATGCTGACCTTGAAGCGATAACCGAAAACGTTTTTTCAGCTTCTAGCGATCCCAAAAACCATATACGGATACCTATCAAAAACATACTGATTGCAGCTATGGTTACAAAGTTGTTTGTTGCTATGATGATGCATATTCAAAACCGTTTGTGACATACAGAGGACCAAATGCTGTTTATAAATTTATAAAAGCGATAATAGGAGATGAAAAATATTGCAAAAAACTATGTGGCGACACTTTACAAAAGACTTAGAATTGACAGAATCACAAGAAAAAAATTTAAGCACCTAGAAAATGACATATTTGTGGTAAAGCTTATGTGCAGGGTAATAGGCGGGTTAGAGAGCATTGTCATGTAACTGGAACGTTCAGAGAAAGTGCTCATGAGTTTTGTAATCTTAATTTCAGGTTGACTAGAAAGATACTAGTTATATTTCACAACTTGAGAGGATATGATTCTCATTTTATAATACAACATATCGGAAAGTTAAAAAAATAAAATAAATGTTATACCGAATAACATGGAAAAGTATATGGCTTTCATGTTGGAGAAATAGTTGGTGTTCATTGACAGTTTTCAATTTATGTCCCAATCACTTGAAAATTTAGTTACAAACATCCCATCATTCAAGTACACTTCACAAGAATACTCTGGTGAAAAGTTAGAACTCGTGAAAAGAAAAGGCGTTTACCCCTATGACTATATGAATAGTTTTGTATGGAACGCCAAATCTACATAAACCTAAATAATTGTTGATATCTACAATTATTTGAAGATATCTACAATTCAATTAGAGATATCTCTAATTCATTTGAAGATATCTACAATTCAATTGGAGATATCTCTAATTGAATTGTAGATATCTCTAATTACAATCAACCTCAACATATCCATAATTGAATTACTGATATCTACAATTGAATTAGAGATATCTACAATTCTATTAGAGATATCTCTAAATGTTTATAATATAAACTTTAAATTACGAAAATAATAATCGCTCCCAAAAGCAAACCAAACTACGCATGCGCGCGCGCGCGTTCTTCAAAAACAGTAACAACAACAATGGCGGAAAATCAACAGCAAAATTCAGACACAACAAAAGGTTTCTTAGAGTGACCTTTATCATAAACTGAAACAAAAAATAAGAACTTTCAATTTTATTTTTTTTAAAAACATAATTATGACCATTAATCAATTTTTATGCACTTGGTACAGTTTCGCATTAAATGAAATTACCTAATTTTAAGGTCCTATGTGCAATAATTTTTTTTATTTATTTTTAAAGTATATCTTAACTTTTTTGTACAAAAGATGCGTATTGATATTTACTACTGATTTATGTAAAAAAGTCAATTTGAGTGAAAATGTCACTTGAACCAGTTTCGCATTTAGCCCTCGATGTGCATTGCCTGTGACAACACCTTTCCGAATTTCTGGCAAAGTGCCGACAGGCAACACATGTCAGGCCCTCTTGGGCCTCTTGTTACTTAAATAACATCTCCTCCTAAACCACTGGGCCAATTTTGACCAAACTTCACACATCTCTGAAGTTTGTTAAAATTAGTTTTTTTTATGTCATTAACTAGGTCATTAGATTAACCTATGTAATAAGCTTAAACAACTTCTTCTCAAGAATCAACTGTCGAATTTGGATGAAACTTCATATGTAGCATTCCGGCATTGATCTCTCTCAAGTTTGTTAAAATTATGTCATTTGAATTTCTATCAGTAACTAGGTCAGATGTAACTTATAATTGTCAATAACTTATTAACTACTTCTCAAGAACCAACTGTTTGATTTTGATATAACTTCATATGTAGAATCCTGACCAGCTGACATTGACCTTTCTCAAGATTGTTTAAATTGGGTTGTTCCTGCCATTAACTAGGTCAACTTATGTTAAAACCTTTAAATGACTTCTTCTCAAGAACCAACAGTGGTGTATTGATGAAACTTCATATATTATAGCATCTTTGCATTGACCTCTATCAAATGTGTTAACATGGGATAGGTCAAGTTATTAACTAAGTCACTAGATTTACTTAAAGTAAAACAAATTAAAAAGCCTAAATTACACAAAATTGCTTAAAACCAGTACAGTGGTATCAGGCCTACTTGGGTCTCTTGTTTAATATAGTATTGTCTATATTAATATCTATTGTAATCTTATCTTTTGTTTTCTCAACAGGTGTGGAATAACAACCCATGGCTGTATAGATGTTTTTTTACGACTGATAGTATTTCTAATGGCTTCAACAAATAACATGGCATCAACTGTTTTTCAGTTGTTTCTTCAGGCTGTCCTTCAATTTGGTTTACCTTCTATGGTACGGTCAGATCATGGTGGAGAAAACATTCATGTAGCTCTCTTTGTTAACCTTGTTCAAGGTATTAACAGACATATAACGGGAAAATCTGTCCACAACCAGAGAATAGAGAGATTGTGGCGTGATGTTCATACTCAGGTAAATGGCGACAATATTTGTTTTCGGCCAAAAGCCGAGTAGTTCCGGATGGATAGGGAGAAATAATTATTATTTATTTATTCGCCATGGAGACGTCAACACTACAATTAGAGATATCTCTAATTCATTTGAACATATCCATAATTCAATTGGAGATATCTCTAATTGATTTGAAGATATCTCTAATACATATGATATATTGATATCTCTAATTCAATTAGAGATATCTCTAATTGAATTATGGATATGTTCAAATGAATTAGAGATATCTCTAATTGAATTGTAGATATCTTCAAATAATTGTAGATATCAACAAATAATTAGGTTTATGTAGATATGGCGTTCCATAGTTTTGAACGTTTCAAGGAAAAACAATTGCCTGATAAAAATAGCTTCTGCTCTCAGTTATATGATGAGCATATCTCAGATGCAGATTATTAGCATGCTAGAAAAGTATGGAAAACATTTGAAATAAACAATATGGGAAAATATAACGATCTGTATTTGAAAAATGATGTTTTGCTGATGTTTGCTGGCTGATGTTTTTGAAAACTTTAAAATAATGTGCTACGAGGATCACTTTCCTTTTGCTCTGCTACGTTTGCCTCATTCCAACTTCTGTGTTGTACTGCTCAAACTCCAAGAGAGTTTCTCTCCGGTAGAATGCTGCCTTGTTTGTTAGAGAAGATAAACTGGTGGGGATATCTTTATTTCAACTGTCCCTTTTATTCGGATGATAATAGGGTAAGCGTGGGGTTTAAGAGGGAGGCCTTTTTTGCCACTGACCGTTTTTGGCCATGTTTAGTTTTATAACATTATTATTTATTGGGTGTTCGATCTTTAGTTTGGTTTCTTTTACATCTTTTCCAATCAGTCGGAATTGCACTGACCATTCCCATATACTTGCTAAACGGGACATGCTTTTTTCAACCCTTTTATGTTTGTGATATAATCGCTTGCCTTTTACTCATCTTTGTAGTTGTTGTTTGTTTCTGTGAGTGTTTGTTTTTGACTGCGGTCCTTAAATGCTACATTTCCTGTTCGACCTGTATATCGTTTTTCATGTGCACGTACACATGTATTACGTGTATGAGTGATCTACTTGTCATTAAAGCATAATGAATGCTGGTAAGAATATAAGTAGGTTATAATGTTTACATACTAATGTAATAAAGTATATCAATTTTAACACGTAAAAGCAGCAAACAAAACTAACCTTTTTAAATCAAGAAGATTTATTTCTTGAAAAAATATATACAAATGGTAAACAAATTTAAATTTAGAATGTTTTATCAAATCCTAAGATACATGTATAAGTATAACATCCACGTATATCCCGCGGCTTGTGACGGTTGTGTTTATAATAGGCCAGGAAAATGGTTTGGTTATTTTCGTAATAGTTTAACACTGTCGTCTCTGTATTGTTATTAAAGATGGGTTTAGCACAATACAAGGCAATGTTTACAGTTTATGTTTATTGGAATATATTGGCCACGGCTTCAACAAAATAAAATATAAAACATATTCATGTACTTTATGAACCCTGGGTACAGCAGTTCACAAAGACAAATGTACCTAACATATGTATGTACTTTATGAACCCTGGGTACAGCAGTTCACAAAGACAAATGTACCTAATTGAAAGCTCTTGCATTGAAAATGTCAAAATTCTTATTAACTACACAATAAGTAATTACTGTGACCGCGAAAAACTGCCGCCACCGTGTGGAGATCCTGAACGTGGACTGCTGTAAACTCTGTTGAAGCCGCGACAGAAGAACCCGACTGAAACCGATGAAATCCCATGCTCTGAAAATAAAAACACAAAAAAACGAAAACACTGTTTTCAATAACAGGAGAGGGTGGCTGGGTTTATGTTGCGAATACAGATAAAATAAATGTTTTGTACCGAATGAATTACTGAACCTTTGTTCAATCCAACTGTGTAGACAAAAAGGAATTTGATAATTAAAGTTGCCGGTGTCTATGTATAAAATGCACCGGCAGAATTTATACACTAAATTTATTTTATATTCCACTTGAATAACAGTAATTTGTCCTTCAACGCACAAATTTCATTATTAAAGATGGGTTTAGCACAATACAAGGCAATGTTTACAGTTTATGTTTATTGGAATATATTGGCCACGGCTTCAACAAAATAAAATATAAAACATATTCATGTACTTTATGAACCCTGGGTACAGCAGTTCACAAAGACAAATGTACCTAATATAGAAGATAAAATGTGTAGTTAATTAAACATATGTATGTACTTTATGAACCCTGGGTACAGCAGTTCACAAAGACAAATGTACCTAATTGAAAGCTCTTGCATTGAAAATGTCAAAATTCTTATTAACTACACAATAAGTAATTGCTGTGACCGCGAAAAACTGCCACATGTCATGCAGTCCTGCGTGACACCGCCACACATGGGGGAAGCGGGACACAGCTTAGAGACTAGACTAAATGCAACATGGTTTAAATATATACGACAAAGCTGAGTGGCCAACAAAAACTATTTAAAATAAAAACCTCAAATAGAGGAAATGGCTGACGCAAATGTCTCGCCAAAAATAAAAAATGCCTCAAATAGAGGAAATGGCTGACGCAAATGTCTCGCCAAAATAACAAACGCCTCAAATAGAGAGCGCAAAGAGAAAAAAGCCTCAAATAGAGACTGCCTCAAATAGAGGCAACACACTCCTCAAGTAGAGGAAATAGCTGAAGCAAATGTCTCGACAATATAAAACAAAAACGTCTCGAAATTGAGAACGTTCAAAATAAAATTCTTCAATAGAGACTGCAACAGTATTAGCAAACTCCCGACATGTACACACTAACAGTCACATTGCCAGAGGGGTAAACATTGTTATTCATTGTTTAAAAGTGAAAGAAAATAATGCAGCCCGAGACGTAGGTTTTGCAAGAATACTTTATTGCCTTGGTCGGACAAATGAACTTTGCCAGAATACAAATGCAAATTTGACTCTGCTCTTTCCGGGTATTTTATATACCCGCCCCCCAATTTAATCACTTCTGTAGCCGCCTTACTATTAACCCTAACTCTCACACGTTCTAAAGCTGAATGAGATAACTCATCCCGCCAAGCTAAACGCGGAAGAATTTGTGACCACACAATAAAAACTCCAGGTATTATAAGGTCTTTGATATTGTTTAAGGTTTTAACCATTTGGTGCCTTAATTCTGCAGCTGGTATTTTTCGATTCAACTAGGGGAACAATAGTTGAGCTGTTCGGTCGGAACTCGGATATATGTTTTGTAACCCTTAGAGTCCCATCGCCCAAGCTCTCTGATCATGTCATCCGACATTCCCAGACGCGACGCATTGGAAGCTGCGCCAATACGTAGAGAATGAGACTTATAATTATTGGCATCAATTCCTAAAGCGATCAACGCTTTTTTTTATCTTTTTTTTTTTTTAACACCGAGCTAAATTGATACCGAGTGACTTGACCACCCTCAAAATGAATAAATAGCTGACCGATATATTTGGGGCGAACCTCTAAATACGATTTAAGAAAGACGAGTGACAGGACATATTGTAGAGTTAATAGCTGGAAGTCAAATAATAGTGCCCACACCCCTCTGATCTGTTTTTGAGTGTGCCAAATGTATTTCGAGTAGAGTGTTTTCTTGAGAAAAGTGTATGCTGTCGAAAGTCAGTGCATGAATTGTATGGCTCTTATTATCCGACACTAATTCTCCTGCTCGAAGAAACCCGAAATATGCCAGTGCAAAGGCAGCTCCGAACATAGAAGCTTCATAATTTGAACTGCAAATAGCCGGTAATATTTTTAAAATCTTGACCAACATATCTGGAGTAACGGGGAGTCTGGGATCGACCCTTTTATCAAGACGATTCATGCCAACTAACATTTTTTTAATTACGAAATTATTTTTTACATCTGATAAATGCAAAAGTTTGCATTTAAAACTAATGCCAGACAAATATGAACGAGCTGTTGCGGGTGCGCACCCTTTAAGAGACAGATGAGCAATGAAATCGACTAATTGCTGTATGGTTGGAGGCCAGGCCAATTGCATATTATAATTAACCCAAAAAGTGTCAAATGATTCAATGCCTGTATTGTAAGATTCCCGCGTGTTGAAGGCCAACGATGCCTCTAAAAGCCTGTCTGCTCGAGACTGGATATCAAAGCTAGGAAAGATGCAGGAACTGGACATGGGTGTTGTTTAGCCCTGGGAGCCAGCTGCTGAAAACGAACCCATTGTTTACGAGATAAGGCATCAACTATACAATTGTTTTTTCCTTCAATATGAACTGCATGAAACTGTATGTTAAACAACATAGTTTGCAAAATAAGGGGACGAACAAGGTGCATCACTCTAACAGATCTGGACGTTTTTCTGTTTAGAATAGAGACCAGCGCGAGATTGTCCGTATGCAGGACAATCTTTTTACCCTGGAACATATTGCCCCATATTTGAAAAGCCAAAACTATGGGTACCAACTCGAGAAAAGTTATATCCGTTATCATTTCTGTGTCGCGCCAACTATTCGGCCACTGGAAAAAAGTCCAATGTGGTTCGAAATATGCAGCACACCCTAAATTAGCATTGCCTGCAGAGTCAGTAAAAAGATGCAAGTCGAAATTGCTGGTCCAAACTGAATCCGGGAAATAACAGTAGCCATTAAAACAATCAAGGAATATTAACCACTTTTTTACATCGTCTTTCATTGGTTTGGACACTCTAATGAAGTGATGTGGTTGTGCTGCACCCGACATCACATAGCGTCATAAAAACGCCTACAAAATGCACGAGCCGCTGGTATTGCACGTGAGCAAAAATTCAGCGAGCCAGCAAGAGACTGCAGAGACTTGAGAGTGACCCTCTTTTTCCCCAAAATAAATGTTAATAAGCTCCTTAACTCGATCAATTTGTCATTGGGAATTCGCACTATCATTTTCTCAGAATCAATTTCAAGGCCTAAACATATTAAAATATGAGTAGGCCCCACTGTTTTGTCATCCGCAATAGGAACGCCAATTTCCATGCACAAATTACTAAAACTAGCCATAAGCAAGGCACAGTCTGAGTATTCTTTCCTATCGCCAAAAAGAAAATCGTCTAAATAATGAATAACACTATCTAATCTGGACTGTTGTTTGACTACCCACTCAAGAGCAGTTGCAAATTTTTCAAAAAGAGAACAAGAAACGGAACATCCCATCGGAAGGCACATATCGTAGAAGAATTGTCCCATAACTTTAAAGCCCAACAACTCGAAATCTAGATAATTTATTGGCAGTAATCTAAAAGCAGATTTTATGTCCATTTTCCCCAG
Organism: Cyrtodaria siliqua; assembly: GCA_037043455.1. Lineage (NCBI taxonomy): Eukaryota > Metazoa > Mollusca > Bivalvia > Adapedonta > Hiatellidae > Cyrtodaria > Cyrtodaria siliqua. The sequence goes on from JAWPHD010010358.1 coordinate 7,818, forward strand.
CAAAGCCCCTGGTCCCAGGCCCTGGATCATTTCAATGGCCTGGTCGAAAGAAGCATATTGAACATTACATACATTTGGATCAATAAAATCGTTAATACTGGACCCACATGGGTATGCCAAATGGTGTATTAACCGAGAACTACCGTCTTTTTTCGGGACCAAACCGATTGGAGATATTCTTATGTTTTGAAAAGGTGGATCCCAAAAGGGGCCTGCCATACGCCCTAAAGAAATTTCCTTGTTAATCAATCTTAAAGCTTCCGCTTCATTGTTTTTGACAGAGACTAAGTTTTGGCAATCCGAAAATTGCCTAGGTCCCGAATAATGCAATCTAAATCCATTAACAAAACCATTTATCAATTCATTGGCGGTGTCTGTATCGGGGTAAAACTCCAACATGCTACAAAGAGGTTTGATTCTAATGGGTGTTTGCCCGCGAGTTGGCATATCTAAATTGGAGCCTTGGCGAAGCCCCAACTGGCGCAGCTGACCTATAGACTGGACGTGTTGGGTAGCTTGGCACAGGAGACGGGAAACGTGCCCCTTGCTGACTTCCACCGCCTGCCCTAAAATTAGATACATTACTAGCCTGAGGTTGGTTCAGTTGTGAAGCGTGACTGTTGCATCGCAAAGATGGGTGGAAACCCGAGCATCTCATACATATATGAAGATGATTGCATGGTTTTTTGGTACACCAACCCTTTTTTTGGTACACCAACCCTTGGAATTGTAGTCGAAACACTTGTGATGTTTTAGACCCGATTGAACAGGTGTAGAAGGCGTGTAATACATATATAACAGCCATAGTTCCTGATCAACCAAACCCCAAGAAGAAGATGGGTCACGGGCTTTCTTCAACCTAAATTGTTCATCATACAATTTCCAACCAAGCCCTGCAAAACGTTGGGCCCCCAAGCGAATAATACTTAAGTATTTTAATAAACCAGATATTGCCTCTGGATGAAAGGAAGTATAGACACTTATATAAATCAAAAAAGCGTCTGTCCATTGCTGAACATCAGCAATTTTAGATCCAGAAGACCTTGACTGCAAAATCAATTGCCCATCAATCAGAGAGACATGTTTTGAAATGTCTTCCTGGGGCTTTGAAAGGAGTAACGCAAGATCAACATATTCCCCGTTTAAGATTTTGCTTGATAAGCTAGGCCCAATGTTGGAACCCAACTCATCGTGAATGCTGGTTATTGACACGGGTAAAACGGCATTCTGTGTACTCGTACCTTGGAGAGGGGCCTCAGGTCCAGGAACCACGACACCGACCTCAGGTTCCGGAACCACGACACCTCGCCTGATGCCCCCAAGCGACTCGACCAAATGGGGGGTCACCTGTCGAACAACCTCCTTAATAAGCTCCGGGTCCACGACTGGAGGTTCTAGTGTCCTGCCTGCCGAATCTGGAGGTGCTGGTGGACTATTAGCCGATTTCTCCGGAGTCACCACTTTCTGACGCCTGGCGTACGGGCTTTTTGACTGTCGTTTAGGCATTTTTCAACTGAAATGTAACGTGAGCGATTAATCCGTTGCCAATTAGCATCCATAAGTATATATATTTATTACATTTATTATTAGAATAATATTTTTATATACAGGTTCATTTTATTGATTTATTTATTTAAATTGTTTTATGTTTTTGTTTTATTAATTCTATTATGTAATTTAATTATATTATTTTTTGTAGTTATTTTTTTTTTTTAAATCTTTCGATTTACGAAATATATATATATATATTCTTAATATTATTATTTATGTATTATTATTTTTTTTTTTTTTTTTTTATTTATTTATTCTATAATTTTATTTATTTATTCCCCCTCCCCCACAAACATGCAAAAGATCAGCCTGATCAATGATCAATGACAGAACATCCAGGTCACAACAGCATTTTCCTTCCGTCGGTAAGAACAATTGCTATGATCAATCTTGTATATTTTGAAGGTGAAAATTAATTATAATATGATAAAAAAACGAGCCCTGTGTCCAGTAACAGCATCCGCCGATTCCTAGCTGCAGACCTCTTCAGGACCCAATCACTTACCGCACTTATAAAACAAGAAACAAACATGTATAGTTTATAAACGAAACAATAAACAACCACGTTAAGAACATCGAAGAGGAACAACTCCAACATTAAAACATGTAGGAACAGTTATTTCCCTTGAAAGAAAAGGTTTGCCGGTGTTGAGATAAAATCTACCAAGCATAATTTGATACAAGTCATTATTAAATTAAATACGTTGCAAATATTTATCTACGATAAAGATTATTTTATAAGACGACTATTAAATATTGCTTCTTCGGCCGTAAATGAACAATACATGATATAGAAAAATGCAGGTAACACGAGTTGGATCGATTACGTCATGCATATGTAATACATGATAACTATGACTAATGCCAGTAATGGCGACGCCCTCCTTTTACTTGAAGCATTCTTACAATCGCTTTTAATCCTAATAAACTAAATTCCCCTGCAACAAATAGTTCGTTACAAAATTACCAGTACGTACTTACCAATTTACAAAAGCCTTAAATGTAAGGTTTATGTTGCGAATACAGATAAAATAAATGTTTTGTACCGAATGAATTACTGAACCTTTGTTCAATCCAACTGTGTAGACAAAAAGGAATTTGATAATTAAAGTTGCCGGTGTCTATGTATAAAATCCACCGGCAGAATTTATACACTAAATTTATTTTATATTCCACTTGAATAACAGTAATTTGTCCTTCAACGCACAAATTCCATTATTTTTCAGGAACAATTTTACAACGAAGGAAGAAGACGGTGAGAATGTAGAAGGAGGAGGTTTTGTTGATTCTCCGCTCATACATGGAACATCCCACCAGATGGTCTGATATTGTCCATAACGTGCGCCAGAATCTTGACCATTTGCCTGAACAGGCCAGGGAACTGTATAGAACGGGCTCCACCAGGCAGCTCAGGGACCGGATGTCCGTAAAGCTAGCCAAATTAATGGCTACACGAGTATGAAACGCCAAACACGACTTTGATGGTCATTTTCCATTATGATGTGGTCACTTTCATTATGATGTGGTCACTTTCTATTATGATGTGGTCGCTTTACATTATGATGTGGTCATTTGTCATTATGATGTGGTCACTTTCCATTATGATGTGGTCATTTGTCATTATGATGTGGTCATTTTCCATTATGATGTGGTCACTTTTCATTATGCTGTGGTCACTTTTTGTTCTGATGTGGTCACTTTACATTATGATGTTGTTACTTTTCATTATGATGTGGTAAGTGTCTATTATGATGTGGTCATTTTCCATTATGATGTGGTCGCTTTACATTATGATGTGGTCATTTGTCATTATGATGTGGTCACTTTACATTATGATGTGGTTACTTTTCATTATGATGTGGTAAGTGTCTGTTATGATGTGGTCACTTTCCATTATGACGTGGTCACTTTACATTATGATGTGGTCATTTGTCATTATGATGTGGTCATTTGTCATTATGATGTGGTCACTTTCAATTATGATGTGGTCATTTGTCATTATGATGTGGTCACTTTTCATTATGATGTGGTCACTTTTTGTTCTGATGTGGTCACTTTACATTATGATGTGATCACTTTACATTATGATGTGGTTACTTTTCATTATGATGTGGTAAGTGTCTATTATGATGTGGTCATTTTCCATTATGATGTGGTCACTTTTAAAAGTGTTTTAGTTATGATGTGGTAAGTTTCTATTATGCTGTGGTCACGTTACATTATGATGTGGTCACTTTTCATTATGATGTGGTTTCTTTCCATTATGATGTGGTTACTTTGTATTATGATGTGGTCGCTTTTCATTATGATGTGGTCACTTTACGTCATGATGTGGTCCGTTTTAATTATGATGTGGTTAGTTTCTATTATGATGTGGTCACTTTACATTATGATGTGGTCACTTTTCATTATGATGTGTTTACTTTCCATTACGATGTGGTCGCTTTTCATTATGATGTGGTCACTTTACATTATGATGTGGTCTGTTTTCATTATGATGTGATATGTGTGGTCACGTGGTTTTTCTTCAAAAAGCGCCATCTACTGACACTGCTTGCGGAATTCAAAATGGCGACAATGATAGAAATCCTAAATTATGTTAAAGTATCCGATGAAGCTTGTGTGAGATTTTTAGAAGAAGAGTATCTTTTCATGCGATTAACACATTGCAACAACAATTAACTATTTTACAGCGAGTTATTTGAGAAATTGTATTGCGGTGTCGAGGTACAAAACGTATGGTTTAAATTCACCGTGTATAAATTGGCATAGTCTAAAACCTGGGATGGAATGGAATTAGAATGCCATTATTGTATGAGATTTTGATTCCAATCGCATTCCATTCTGCTCTAAATTTGATGTGGTCATGATGAGTATATATTGAAAATGTTATGAAGAAATATGGAGAAATGAGAAAGTTATAGGCAACGTTAAGTTTGCGTATTAACCCATATAATGACCTTCAGTGTGACCTTGACCTTTACATTTTAGTATGGTCATGTTGATGTGGTCATGATGAGTATATATTAAAAGTTTGATGAAGAAATATGAAGAAATGAAAAAATTATAGGCAACGTTAAGTTTGCGTATTAACCCATATAATGACCTTCAGTGTTATCTTGACCTTTAAATTTTAGTATGGTCATGTTGATGTGGTCATGATGAGTATATATGGAAAGTTTGATGAAGAAATATGGAGAAATGACAAAGTTATAGCCAACGTTAAGTTTGTGACGGACTGACATACTGACGGACGGACGACAAAGTGATCCCTATGTACCGCATTTTCTTCGGAAAGGCGACACAAAAAGTACTGCTTTTTCCATATGATAATGTTGTATGTTTAAGTTTAATTGGGCGTGGATAATGTTTTATTTTTATTTTGTGAAAACAATTTGAAAAAATTTTTTTGATTGTCAAATATATTTTCAAAACTTTTGCCGCAACCCTCCCCCATCCCACAACCCCTCCCAATAAGTGAAACTTGCCTATGCCCATGAATGACAGGCACAACAAATATATTTGTTTTCTAACTGAAACCATATTCATTTTGTTTATTCCAATTAGGAATTGATGTAGTTGATCGTTTTCATATGCATGTCATTTTTTGTAGTCCAGCCATTCAAAAACCTACGAGCCCAATGACGCTAAACATAGAAAAAACTTGTAAAGGCCTAACCAACGATCGTATACAAGCTCTATATTTGTTTGTAGTATGGTATTGTGCACTCAATGCCCCTGTCCGCGCGTGCTGTCTGTGCTCTAACTTCTATAAATGTATTGGACGTAAAGCTCCACCCCATTATTGTTTGTACTGAATTGTTTGCATGACATTCATTCAAGGCAATTTCACCGACCATACTAAAATACTATGATAATGTGCACTGACTTTGTTCGTTTGTGTATGCCGTGTACATATGTTAATGTGTGTGCGCGCGCGCTCTCGCGTGTCTGTGCGTGCGTCCGTCAAACTCGTTTAATAAATTCAATATTTAACGGGCACTCCTGTAAAATCCTCTATAAGTATATGTCATCTCTTAGTTTTTCACTGGCAGTTCCGATACATGATTTATAATTTTATAATTTCTGAATTGTGTATTTGCAAAGGTTTCCTTCCTGTGATTGCGTTTTGGCTTTCTGTTGTTTTATAAATATGGTCCTATAGAAACCACAGTACCCAAACGCAATGACATCCTAGACCCGCATAGTGGTGAAATGAAGACTGCGTTACCGACTTTGAACGGTCAGTAGGCAATAAGGCCAACAGGTTAAAGGAAGTATATCAGGATTGGTATTTGTTTGTTAGAATTGTTATACATTAGGTATGTATTTAATTGATCAAAATAAACTAAATGAGCAATAAACCCCAAAACGAAATAGAAATTATCATATAAAATAAACACCCAAAAGAAGGTTTTTCCTAACTATAGTTACGCGCCAGGTATAGCTATTTTAAACTTGGCGGTAACAAAAAAAAAATTCAATGCTTTTCAAAAGGACTTACATGACGTATAGTAATTTATAATTATTAGTTATTGAGTTTTATTATAAGAAACTGTTAATTTCACTTCTACGTGTATATCATTTTCTGTTTTAAATTTGTTAATTTTATAGCTTTTTTAAAATAGATTTAGCCACAAAGCCTGATCTACTCCCTTTAAGGTTAGCTTTTCTCGATTTTATGTGTACACAGTCATTGCTATCATCATGTCTTCAGCGCCCAAATTGAAAAGACAACGTAAACAACCCTAACTCGCTAACAATAAAAACAGATCATATCCGTAGAAATTAACTAATTGTGTTGTAAAGCTATATAAAATATACATATTTTAGAAATACCTTAGGCTGTGATTTTTCAGTACGATTCATGATGATACTGAACAACCACTGCGGGGATACATGATGTATCCAGAATTGTACTGAACAACCACAGCCGTCTTAGCCAAAAAGAAAAACAATCTAGGGTACGACTAGAAGACAACATAAGAAATGACTTTAATCCTGGCTAATACTTATAGGTTATATATATGTATTTAGAAAATTACAGATCTATCACATTGAATATTTGTTTCCATGCTTTCCTGATACTTAGATAATCAAATAGACCCTTAATAAGCCTATTTCACACTTTTTCATTGTGTCTTTCTTCCAGATTCGTTCCATATTTTATCATATACATGTGTCACAGACTAAAATATGGAATGGGAATTTAGAGCAGAATGGAATGCGATTGGAATCATAATCTCAATACCATAATGACATTCTAACCATCCCAGGTTTTAGACTATGCCGATGTATACACGGTGAATTTAAACCATACGTTTTGTACCTCAACACCGCAATACAAATTCTCAAATAACTCGCTGTAAAATAGTTAATTGTTGTTGCAATGTGTTAATCGCATGAAAAGATACTCTTCTTCTAAAAATCTTACACGAGCTTCATCGGATACTTTAACATAATTTAGGATTTCTATAAACATATATAATGTCGCCATTTTGAATTCCGCAGTGTCAATAGATGGCGCTATTTGAAGAAAAACCACGTGACCACACAAACCACATCATAATGAAAACTGACCACATCATAATGTAAAGTGACCACATCATAATGAAAAGCGACCACATCATAATGGAAAGTAACCACATCATAATGAAAAGTGACCACATCATAATGTAAAGTGACCACATCATAATGAAAAGCGACCACATCATAATACAAAGTAACCACATCATATTGGAAAGTAACCACATCATAATGAAAAGAGACCACATCATAATGTAAAGTGACCACATCATAATAGACACTTACCACATCATAATTGAAAGTGACTTCATCATAATACAAAGTAACCACATCATAATGGAAAGTAACCACATCATAATGAAAAGCGACCGCATCATAATACAAAGTAACCACATCATACTGGAAAGTAACCACATCATAATGAAAAGAGACCACATCATAATGTAAAGTGACCACATCATAATAGACACTTACCACATCATAATGGAAAGTGACAACATCATAATACAAAGTAACCACATCATAACGGAAAGTAACCACATCATAATGAAAATATAAACCAGGATTAAGGTACTAATGCTTATGTTTTCATGCCAATTTATCATACACAAGTCACTAAAATGGAACGTTTTGCTTACTGCGTAACTGACGCATAAGTGAAATGACATTGTGTATATACTAAAACGAAGACCTTGGTGACAGAAGTTAATCTTCATGTTCTCTAGAACACCAGCTAAATGTCATTACAGACATGACTGAAAAAATCGATAGAAACATTAATTAGTACAAATGTGCAAAATTATCTTTTTTCAGACAAGAGGTACAACTTGTTCGGGATCAGGAGCGTCGGCTGGTAACGTTACACAGCCTGGACCAGCTCCACGATCAGCAGTTGACCGGGTTGGACCAGTCATACGAACAGCTGTGGATCAGGATGCACCAGCCGCACGGCCAGCAGTGGACCAGCTTGGGCCAGCACCAAGGCCACCAGTTAACCACCCTAGGCCAGCACCACAGCCTGTCGACCAGCCTGGGCCAGCACCAAGGCCAGCAGTCGACCGGGCTGGACCAGCACCACGGCCAGCAGTCGACCGGGCTGGACCAGCACCACGGCCAGCATTTTCTTATATGATAAATATTAACATTTAGCTCACCTCTTCCTTATGTTCAAAGTCACAGTCGGTAAAAAATTACTTTTTATTCATTGTATAACACCTTAACGAAAATTGCCAGTGTATATAATGTGTCGCTTTACCGTTTGCCCATTCCTCCGTCCATGTTCTGTCTGGTGGTTAATTTATTTTGTTAAGTTCAACCATTTGCCCTACAATTACGTCATATTTCATGGAAATATATGAACTAAAACAATTAACGGTCGCCTTTATATTAATTGTTTAAAATAGTGTTTGTTAAAGTTCTGAGCTCATGGTTATTCATGGACATATCAATGTTTATTTAGAGACACATTTAAATACGAATACACACATATCTCGGTAATATATTGATTAATTAAATACAGTAACATTATATTTTATAGTAATTCATCAAGACTTAACTGATTATATTTTTGTTATAAAACTGGTTGATGAAATAAAATAAATGTTGTGTGCTTCATATGTAAGCTTTAACTTCAGTCATTATAATCTATATATAAGATGGCAATACAGATTAAAAAATAGTTCTTCATTTTTTCAAATTAATATTTCCATATTTTCAGATATGGATTTTTATGCTTTGAACGGGTCCTCAGAAGACGAAGCCAATGTGTGGAAAACTTCTCAAACAGAAACTAAACCGTTTGACTGAGAATAATGCAATTTCGCTATCAAACATAGTGCCAGCCTTTTCAGGCATAAAGAATAAACATTTCGTCTAGTCCTTTCATTGGTATCGAATATGTGGTCTCTGAAATTATTAAGTTGAAATATAAGACACATGAAGTGTTTTGTATAATTTAACTATGCCCCGTAACGAAAGTGTTATCTTTGTCCGATAGTACATCAGTACGTACCTTCCGATTTCACATACACCATGAGAGCAAAATTGTTTTATCGAAAGTATGTCACTGTTAATGGCCTTGTTCTAACCCTTGCACTTTGTTAATTTACATTCGAGTTTTACCACTGAAGTATGTGGTGAAGTCCATTCGAGTTTTACCACTGAAGTATGTGGTGAAGTCCATTCGAGTTTTACCACTGAAGTATGTGGTGAAGTCCATTCGAGTTTTACCACTGAAGTATGTGGTGAAGTCCATTCGAGTTTTACCACTGAAGTATGTGGTGAAGTACATTTTATGAGTATGAAAGCATTTAGACATTGATATTTAGAAGAAATGTAATAACATCATTTATCACATATCTTACGGTGTGGGAGTGGAATAACACCATTCTATATTTTCGATATACCACTAGTTATATAAGTATCTAAATAAGCCTAGTATGCGCTGTTAAAAATATCGATAATGACTATGATCAAATTCCCACAGTTTATCGTGTTAAAGCGACAGGCAAAATGCAATAAAAGTCGATATGTGATTTATGTGATAAATAGAATCTAATATTCCTTCTCATTCATTATTGAATTTATTAAACTCGTTAGCAAAACTGATATAATGCTCGGCTATATCATTTTGCCAACTCGTTTAATAAATTCAATAATGAATGAGCGTTCATGTAAGATTCTCTATATACCATACAGTTTTCGCTATGATTAATTTAATAAATGAAATAAACATATAAAACATATAGCAACATGTCTTCATAGTTATCAGAGTTAAAAGCAGTGAAGCAAATGTAACTTAACGTTGATTCGGTGGTTCCACTATATGTTGTCTGCTATTTAATTTAATAGTTTGACAGTTACTTGTGATGCGCATGCTTCATAACCGCTGCTCCCAACTAAATTCCTTTTTGTTTATTTCGCTCTTCGGGGCATAGACTGTTAATAGATACTGGAACCATACGCCGCTGGACATGGAATGATGACATTAAATATAGCATGTCCACCGCCATATGCATGCCATCTTCGAGATGGTTAAAATTCTGTACTATTGATTTTTATTAATATAGAGTTCTGCTCAAATGAGGGGTTGGGGTTCACTGCCGTTCATGAACGGTCTCAAACAAACCGAAACTGCAATATCTCATATTTTTCGTGTTCGGCCGTTTCCAAAGGTCCACTCTCATACTCTCTTATAGATGAGAAAGAACTAAGCATTTTATTTATGACAAAGTAAAATGCACCCTATGACACAGGTTTGGAGACAAATTGTTGATATTTCTATGAAAGAGATTACCTGTTGAGTTTTTCACCAGATACTCAGGCAGATGTTATGCATTTCCTATACTTTTCGTTTAAAATGTTTTATGATTGTAAAACTGCCATACTATTTATTTTGTAAACAAACTGTATAGGGACGGGCCGTAACTAATGTTGTAGAACTTGTGGCCCAACCCTTTTGCAAACTAATGTAAATGTTGCAATAAAATATGTTTAAACCAGATGTTATCGAAGCCTTTAATAATACCTCTCATTATCAGGATGGCATATCGAACATCGACCACCTTCTCTTTTCTACTTTGGTAAATTCTATCTATCCTAAAGAACTTCAAATCAACAAAGCTAATACGTCTGATAATGTCGCTGTAATCTAGATTTACATCAATGGACAAATAATAAGCAAAATATGTAACAAGATAGATGTTTCCTTATGGGATTTATTTTTCTCAACTTATTCGTTTTTCTAAAGCTTGTAGTCAGTTGAAGACTTTTCAAAATGTTAATTATCGTAACCCCGATATACTTTTAAAATATCAATTAATTTTAGAACTATTCTGCGAAAAGGACTGTTACAACCTCAATGTTAAAGGGACACACGGCAATCTTTATTTTTTAAAAACTCACGGCGTCCCGCTAGTTTTTCTGCATAACTTGCATTTGTTCAATCATTAACATTATTACTAAGAATAGTAGTAAGCAATTTGTTTTTGCATATTATTATTTTTTGATATTATTGCACCAATAATATATTAAAACTTATAGTATAATAAGACGACATAGTGTATTCGTCAAATTTTATTTATTTAAATGTAACCAGGGTAAAAGTAAAAATGATACTGGATAAATAAATCGATACACCCATATCAAACACTTCAAGATTGCCGTGTGTCCCTTTAATGCGACGTGCTTAACAGACTACGTAAGATCCTTGCTCATAATCGTTTTCGTACACTGTTTATTAAAAGTAGGTATACAAGTAGAACAGGAAATGCAGCTTTCGCAGAAAAGCACGCATTAACACAAACAACAGTTACCATGTTAAAAAGAAGCAAGGGATGTGGCATGACAAACATAAACGGGTTGACAATAGGGCTAAAGGCTTGGAACGAACAGTGACAAAATGGCCGCAGGGGTTCAAAACGGGTTCTAGGTTGCACCTAAACCTCACTCTTACCCTATTATGATCCCAATAAGACGGACCAGTGTCAATAAAGAAATCCATCCTTTGTTATATTCTCTAACAAACAGGTAGCATTAATAGGTAATATACGTATAACACGTATATGATCATGTATATATGAATATAAAAAACAAACTAAGATAAAAACAAAAGAGCTTATGACCATATCATTTTGATTGACCATTTAGGTCTCATTACACAGAAACCTCTCTTACATGCGACCGTTGGATGAGGACACGAACGTATTGTTGACGCGACAACAATGTTTATGATCAGTAACGATAAAATATCGAACAGGAAAAGTATTATACAAGGACGACAGTCAACCACAAACACACAGAAACAAAGAATAACTTTAAAAGATGAATAAAATGCAAAATAAGACATCACAAACACAAAAGGGTTGACAATAGGGCTACCGCCTAGGAACGGTCAGAGTCAAGAAAAGACCGCTGGGGTTTAAACCAGGTGCGAGGGTGCACCAAACCTCACTCATACCCTACTGTCATCCCAATAAATGGGACAGTGTAAATAAACATATCCCCGCCAGGTTAAAATCTCTAACAAACAAGGCAGTATTAGTAGGCAATATAAGTTAAACACATAAATGCTCATGTATATACAATATAAAAGAACAAATCCTAGAAAGCCACAAAGTAAGTACTCAGTGACTTGGCAGAAGCCAGAGAAACAAGAGAATATAAATATTATAGATAATGACGGTAAAATGACAGTTTTTCCCTCGCAACTGGTAAACAAGCAATTATCAAGTTGTCTCCAGCTGCCGCATCAAATGACGATGGTATACTTGATACCAGACGCACCTACAACTATATAAACTGCTTGATTGAAACTCTCCTGAAACTAACTCTCATTATCTATACTACTAACCAATCTGGTTTATCAATACGGGCATAAATATTTTGTCTATACTATAGGTTAGATTATTTTAATCCGCCCTCTCCTTTTGTAAATTACTAATAACTAAAAACATTTTGAAAATCATTAAGCAAAGTCAGACGGAACCGGACAGTAGTCTTCATCTTCGCTATACGTATCATATTCTGTCATGGTATATTTTATTTTTCTACATTTTGCTATCTTGTATTTTAGTTTAACAAGCTCTTCCCTGCTTTTATTCAGTTCTCGTTGATAATAATCCATTTTAAGTAGCACTCTTTTTCGCTTGTTGACTTTGCTTTTTTTGGTGTCCATAAAATCATCACGATCTACCTCATTTTCTACTTGGAGTTCCTTGTTTATCCTTTTTTTTATCTATATTTATCTTTTAAATATTTATGTTTTCTGCAAATCTTTTCTATGCCTTTTGGTTCCATTATATATAATAATACTATATTTTATTTATTTGTTTAAGCCCTTATTTAATATTTTGAATGTCCTTAAATGGAACCCAACTATTTAAAATCACCATTATAACCCTTCCACTTAACCAAAGTGTTTCTTTTTATAATCACGTCTTATAACTGTTTCCATTCTAAATACTTCTTGGTCAGCTTTTAACATTTCCAACTCATAAAAACTCCCGTCAATCTTTTGATTGTTTAAAACTTTAATTTTGTTCTTTTCTTGATTTAGATTTCTCGACTGAAAATGGTAAAATAATTAGCAATATCTATGACAAGAGAGATGATTTTAATTTTGACATTGTTAATTATCCCCACTTGGATGGGGATGTTCCCCGAGCAACTTCTTATGGGGTGTATGTGTCTCAAATTCGTTTTTCTAGAGCTTGTACTCGAGTTGAGGACTTTAATATTCGTAATCTTTTTATAATTAAAAAGTTACTCAATCAGGGTTACCGTTATCATAAACTTCGTAAAACCTTTGCAAAATTGTATTATCGTAACCCTGATCTTCTTTCCAAATATAAAAGTAATTTAAGGACTCTTCTGCGACAAGGACTATCACAACCTGACTTCTATGGTGATGTGATTTATAAACTTCGTAAGATTCTTGGTCATACTATCTTTGTTAAACTTGTTAAAAAGTTTATCAAAAGAGGTTATGACCCTATCATTTTGCAACGTACTGCATGCTTGGTGGTGGACCCTTTTACAGTTCGCCACTATGTTTTCCTCTTTAATTGTACGATGACCGGCAAGACTGTGGACCCTATGATGACGCCTACCTAAAGCCCATTGGGACGGTGGCGTTTGATGTTTGTCTATGATCTTTCTTGTCGTGCCCTTAATGGTTTATTCTCTTACTGCTCTGGCTTCTGCCACGTCAATGAGTACCTTCATTGTGGCTTTCTAGGCTATTGTTTTTTTGTATTATATTTACACGAGCATATTTGTGTTTTACTTATATTGCCTATTGATGCTGCCTTGTTGGTTAGAGATTAGATCATGGCGGGGATTTCTTTATTTACACTGTCCTGTTTTAATGGGATGAAAGTAGGGTAAGTGTGACGTTTGGTGCACCCTAGAACCGGTTTAAACCCCCCCCCCCCCCCCCCAGTGGCCTACTTTGCCACTGACCGTTCCAAGGCGGTAGCCCTATTGCCAACCCTTTTGTGTTTGTGATGTCGTTGGCATTTATTATTGCTTTTGCCTTCTTGTTTGTCTGTTTGCGTGTTTGTTTCTGTATTTTGTGGTTGACTGTCGTCCTTGAATCCTTCTTTCCCTGTCCGATCGTTTTATATTTCTGTCTATTGTGACGTGATTTACAAACTTCGCAAGATCCTTGGTCATGCTCATTTTCATACTATCTTTGTTACGCTTGTTATAAGGTTTATCAAAAGAGGTTATGACCCTATCATTTTGCAACGCACTGCATGCTTGGTGATGGACCTATTTACAGTTCGCCACTATGCTTTCCTCTTTAATTGTGCGATGACCGGACAGGCTGTCGACCCTATGATGAGGTCTATCTAAAAAAAAAGAGTATGATAATGGCCGAAAACCGAAAAGGATAGTGACGTTTGATGTTTGTCTACAATCTTGTCTTGTCTTGTGCCCTCAATGGTTTATTCTCTTGTTACTCTGGCTTCTGTCAAGTAATTTTTGTGTGGCTTTCTAGGGTATTGTTTTTTGTATATATATATACACGAACATTTTTGTGTTTTACTTATATTGCCTAATAATGCTGCCTTGTTGGTTAGAGAATAGTTCATGGCGGGGATTTCTTTATTTTCACGGTCCCGTTTTATTGGGATGAAGTAGGGTATGACTGAGGTTTGGTGCACCCTAGAACCTTGTTTAAACATTGCCATTTATGTTTGTCTTTTTGCGTGTTTTGGGATTTACTGCGTTCTGTGAAAGCTGCATTTCCTGTTCGACTTTTATACTTATTTTTTGTTAAAATGGAAAGAATTAGAAGGTAAAATGCAAAAATCAAGTGAACTTATTAAAGATGTTGAAAATAAAATAATTAAAAAAAGAATAGAAAAAGGAGCTAGTCGTGATTTATACAATGAAGTATTTAAACCGATTCTAGTAACTAGCGAAATAAAAAGTCAGTCAGAACAGTTAACTAAGCAGTTAGCTAGTCTTCCAGAAATAAGTCAGCAATTAGCTGCTCTTCCAGAAGTAAGCCAACAATTAGCTTCTCTTCCTAGAGCTATTGCTAGCGAAGCATCGGAAAACCAAGCGTATCAAGTTATTTGATGAGGAGCCTGCTACAGAGCCTGCGCCAAAAGGTAATTACTATTGACGCAGATGCTTAAAATGATACAAATGTGATACACAAATATAAACTCCCATTGCCATCGAAACTAATTATGAGTAAACATAATATAGGCGAAACAATTAAATATGCTTCTAAAAGAACCAAGGATATTGATGGTTATAAAGCTAGTCTAGCCAAACAGATAAATAAGGAAACACATAAGGAAGACATTGAACAACAAAAAGAGAGCTTTTACACAGAGATACAGACGGATTAGCTCATTATAGAGATAAACTTCAAAGTGCTCTTGTTTTTTCAGGGGAAGGATTACAACAAAATAGAAATTCTTATAAAGTTAGTAAAGATGATTATCACCGCATGTTACAAATTGATTTGCCTGAACTTACTGCTCATCACAAACTAATTGCTAGACAATGAGAAACAATTGTATTAAACCAAAAAGTAGACAGCTATTTTATTGATTTGATAGCAAAACGTTATAATAATAACAAAACGTATTCAAAGCTGTCACAAAATGTATTTAAAGGGAATGTAGAGCCACAGCCAAACTATCTTTATTATTGAGAGTTCTGGGGAAAAAAATGAATAAGGGTGAAAGATTTTTTCAATCGGATGATAAACAAAGAAGATATGTTTATTGGAAGGTTCTGTTGAAACGGATATGGAAGTCGTCATTTTGAGAGCTATGACATCACAGTTTTAATGACCATATATGGAATATTTATAAATATGAAAAATTACTGATTAATAGGAGAAAATTACAGCAACTGTAAAAAAAATATGTATACTTAATGGAAATAATGCATTATATGACCGGTAAAGGATTTTGAATTCATTTGCAGCGACTTTCTTTGCTTTAAATGATATTGATCAATATTCCATATATGGTAATTTGGAGCTATGATGTCATATTTCTCAAAATGGCGTCTCCCATATCCGTTTTAGAAAATCTTCAAATGGTCATATCTTTTTTGTTTATCATCCGATTTTGATAATTCTTTCACCTTTTTCCAAGTTTTTTCAGAACTCTCAATAATAAAGCGTGTTTGACTGTGGCGCTACATTCCCTTTAAGAAACTGACAGATTTATCAGGTTTACCAATTCAAAAAGGTTCTTCAAAGTTTAAGAAGATTTTAGGAGGTTGTGTTGAATATTACAACAGTCCTGATGATTTGGTTAATGATCTGGAGTTAGTGTGTGGACGTATCGAATCAGGAAATAATAATCCACAGGTAATAAATAAAGGTATTAGTATAATTGATGAATTATTAAAAGTAGGTAAAATATCAGCCGGAGAACCTGAAAAACTATTTTCTAAATATTTTTTCTAACTATAACTATACATGACAAAAATAGAAAACAAAGAGGAATTCATTGATCACTTGACACGGCTTGTGTCTGCATACAGGCGTAGTTATAAATTGTGTGGTATTATAAAAACAACGTTACAGATTAGTAGTGGGATAATTGGTTGTGGTGCTGTTCTAGCATTAGATCCAGCAATTCCTGTTTTCGTGGCTGTAGTTGGTGCAGTTCCTCCAGTAGTTGCTGTTTTCGTGAGTAAACCAAGAATAGCAGAAAAAAAAGACATTGTTGAAAACACATCAGAGGAGTTTTAATTATTAGCAAAATATATGACAAGGGAGATTATTTTAATTTTGGTATTGTTAATTATCCCCATTTAGATGGGATGCAACTTCTTACGGGGTCTATGTGTCTCAGCTTTTTCGTTTTTCTACAGTTTGTACGCGAGTTTAGGCTTTAATATTCGTAATCTTTGTATAACTAAAAAGCTACTCCATCAGGGCTACCGTTACCATAAACTTCGTAAAACCTTTGCAAACTCTATACTAGAGCGAAGTAACGTTTCAGCAAGCTTAAAACTTGCGCAAGTCACCTATGTATTTAAAAAGACAAGTACAGATCAGTCAGCATATACTACCCACGCTGTCAAATTATGAAAAGGTAGTAAAAAGATATGCACTTTGAACTAACTTATTTGTCATTCTTTTCTGGCTGCTTTCAGAAAAACGTACGACTGTCAGACTATTCTCCTACGCCTTGATGAAGACTGCACAAAGGCCTTGGACCAAAATTTCTATAAAGGTGCAATTCTAATGGACCTTTCTGAAGCCTTTGAATGCTTACCCCATGGCTTGATCGTATTAAAACTTAAACCTTAGGGTTCAACTGAAGAAGCCTGCATGCTAATGGGGCCAGCTAACTTTCTAATAGAAACCAAAGAGTTAAGTAATCATGTATAACAGTAAACGGCTGAACATCATTA
Source organism: Cyrtodaria siliqua (assembly GCA_037043455.1). Taxonomy (NCBI): domain Eukaryota; kingdom Metazoa; phylum Mollusca; class Bivalvia; order Adapedonta; family Hiatellidae; genus Cyrtodaria; species Cyrtodaria siliqua. The sequence goes on from JAWPHD010010358.1 coordinate 25,293, forward strand.
AGGGTATCTATCATGGTTTCATTCTAGGACCACCTATATTCAATATTTTCCTAAATTATATATTTTATTTTAAAAAAGTCTCGTATATAGGAACAATCTATCAGTATGTAATCCTTAGAAATACACACACACACACACACACACACACGTACCAGTAGCGAAGCTACCTATTCAGCAAAAGGCCCAGGCCTGCACATAATTTTCATATGCATGGTTGAAAAAAATAACAATGAAATAATAGTGTATGAATTTGTTGAATTTTGAATTGTGATTTTGCTTAAATTTATATCTAAATATACGCCAAAACGCACCAGAGACGTCCTAAGTTTTAAAAAAAATCCGGGAAAACAGGCCTGTATAAGAAGGGTGATCGAAATGTGCGGTCTCGCCTGTCTATTTTATATCCATCAGTGTGGAAAATATTGTCATCAAAACTACAGGAAATTGCATCTTTTGATTATTACTTTATGTTATTATAATTATTATTTGTTATTATAATTATTTATAAATTATTGTAATAACAGAAAAGAAAGTAATAATTAAAAGATGCAATTTCTTGTGATTAAAACTCTTATCTATTTTGTCTTTGCAGTAATAAACATGTCTGTTAGTTTTGCTGTATAGATAGTCTGTACTGGGAAGGGTTTAAACTAATGTTGGTAGAACTTGTTACCCGACCCATTTGTCATAATAATATTTCTATTGTATATATGTGGATATTATTCTGTATGTAACAAGTTATTGGCAATAAAATATGTTTAAAAATCATCGTCTGTACACAATGTTTGATAACTGATAAGATGTGATTTGTTTTATTCTCATTTCTCATAATTCTGAGCTTGTCGAATATATCATGAGAAGATTCCAATGAAACAGAATCAGATAGTATATCTTTATAGATTGATTGGGAGGCTTCGTGTGGTTGATCTAACCAGTCTTCCGCTGAGTCTGGTTGTGGTAGATAACTGATGTTCATATTTGTGTAGTTTGGTACACGGGTTATCCTCTCCGTGCTTGAGGGAGTAGGTAGCTCACAGGAACGGTAGATGATTGAGTAGGTAGCTCACAGGAGCGGAGAGATGGCTCTGAGAGAGTAGGTAGCTCACAGCAGCCGAGAGATGGCTCTGAGGGAGTAGGTAGCTCATAGGAGCGGTAGAATCACGAGGCTTCTGTTTCTCCTACTATGTTGTACTCTGTGGGAGAGATACCGTAGCAGTGTACATGTACCCATGATTCACAGGAATTGTATTTAAAGTAGATATCCCGCCAAATAACGGCAAAAATTACACTTCAAAACAGTTTATCAAAACTCATCTTCTTCTTCCTCTTACATTAAAAGGTTATGAGTCTTCTAAGACTGTAATGTTGACCTAACTAAGGGGTGAGACAGCGATCATCTTCCAAAATGTTAAAAACAACAGTATTTTACAGTTTAAAATATGTACAGCGCAGATGGTTCTATGCTCTGGAGAGACCTCTATCCAGGTGTTCAGGTCATATAATAATGTATATGTGCCGATTAAAAGTGAAGGATGTTTACGGGTACTTAAAATACCCTTGATTGAATATGCGTAAAATGAATTATGAGTTGGTGTGGATTCTCACTTACATATTGTGTCTGACGTCGTCAGACACAATATGTAAGTTATATGTATATATACCTCGTCGTCAGACACAACATGGAAGTTATATAACTTACATATTGTGTCTGACGACGAGGTATATATATTACATATTGTGTCTGACGACGAGGTATATATGTATTTAATAGAGCATGAGTTTTGCACGTGTACGGGGAGATAATGCACGAGCGTTAGCTAGTGCATTATCGTCCGTACACGTGCAAGACTCATGCTCTATTGTATTTATACCACAATAACTTACATATGCTGTGTATATCCGCGGGTATTACACGATGCATAGTGTGTATTTAGGCTATTGTGGTATAAATATATATAACTTACATATTGTGTCTGACGACGAGGTATATATACATATAACTTACATATTGTGTCTGACGACGAGGTATAAATATATATATATATATATATATAACTTAAATATTGTATCTGACAACGAGGTATATATATTAATAATTATTATTAATTATTATTACTATCTTTAAGAATAATGTATTGAATAAATTAATACCATTCGCCAAATCAGGATTTTTACCAAACGATTTTGATTCTATGGGCTATCCCACTGACCTAATTATCTATGGTACTTTTACCTGCATAAAATTGAATTGAATTGAAGGCATTCTAAACGAGGACGACATTTCGATATTGATGGAAATCGATGGGAATGGACAAAAAGCTTATGTTTATTTGCGAAATGCAAACGATTTTAATAATGGACTTCTTACCATAATTAGTTGTGCAAGAAGTTGCAACCGTTTCCCAGTTATAATTGTTACTTTAAATAGATTTTAAATATTCTAAATTTAGGACCAGAACTGCGAGTGACGTCTTTTAGATCACGTGACCAAGCTTAACTATCAACAACCAAGATGGCAGCTGAGGTGAAAAATCCCAACCAAGAAATCGTAAAAGGCCATATATTTGAAATAGGACCGCGATATACAAATCTTACATATGTTGGAGAAGGAGCATATGGAATGGTTGTGTAAGTGGTAACATTGCTTTTTGCTATTTTATGTGCAAAATGTATGCAAATTAAGCGTGAATTTGCAAGCTGCACGTTAGCACCATTTTCATGCTTTTTTGAACATGTGAGATTTGCAATTTTAAAAACCGGAATAAATTATATTATGAAGCGTTGTTTGAATGGTTTCTTCTCAAAGGTATTTATTTTTTCATTTATCAATTCTGTTTGCTGAATTAAATTATCAAAATATCGATAGTATGGTGTTTTAATAACGTGTGTTTGATTAGTGGGTGGGGTACTGTACTAGCACCTGGTCTGAAATTTGGCAATACCTACTTGGCAAGTTGTAATTCCCGTGAATATGAAAGTTATAACATGCTGAGAAATTCAACAAATACACTGTTTTAATTTACACAAGGATGAATGCTATAACATGGCAAGAAAATCAACATTTATAGACTATTTATAATCCCATTTGATGCAATGGAGACCAAAACAGTATCATATAATATGAACATTGATTCATATCTTTCACATCTGACCAACTTTCGGTAGGTTGAAGGAAGGGCCGTAACTAATGTTGTAAGAACTTGTGGCCCGACCCATTTGCATACGTTGTTAAAAAATGCAATAAAATATGTTTAAACCATATCTTTCACATCTGACCAACTTTCGGTAGGTTGAGATATACAGTAGGTGAAAATAAAGGGTTTTACTCGGACTTATCCTCAATCTCTATATAAAAAATGAAAATATTAGATCATTATTTAAATTTAATGTATCCCAGGGACTCATATACAGGGATGAGCAATGCGCTCTATAACAGTCACAATTATTGCTTTAGCAGGCAATTAGGACCCATTTATAATACATCTGAGTCCCTGAGGCAATATAGTACAATGTATGTGTACAAGTTGTTGAAAAAAGAAATCATTGAATTCAAAACGGAAATCGAGAATAACAATTTCTTTTAAACCATTCTGATTTGAACCAAATACAATGGTTGCTAAAGCCATGAAATGATACATGTCCGTGCTGGATGTTGTTTTTGAAGGGAAAACAACGTAAACAATAGCTCTGTTGGTATCCTAATGCATAATGATACATGTAAGTACGTAAGTTCGCTGTTTGGCCTCAGTTGCCTCGTTTAATTAATGTCGCCTTCTAATTAACACCGTTCGATACCGAATATACAGTGCGGTCGATGTGTCTGTTTTTATTACATCCTTCCACCCCTAAGTCAGAGGTGTCATACCGAATATACAAGGTGGTCGTGCGCGATATTTCGGCATATTGTCCCTTTAGAAGGGCGGTAACAGATGTAATTCAAAAAGGGTTGTTTTGTGTTCCAAATAACAGGATGTTGGTGATCGATATAATATTTCTGTTTTATTGCACGCAAGTACCCCAAAAGTCAAACGTGTCATACCGAATACACAGGTATCGCATCGTAATACTATTTTTTAACCAACTTAAACAGCAAAATTTGAGACGAAAACAAAGAGAAGTTAAATTTCAAAAAAATTACATTCTCGATTTCAAGCCGCAAATGGCGAAAACTAGAAAAATAATTTATGAATTTTCAACCAAATTCAACTGCGTAATTTGCAAACAAAACAATGCCTTGATTTGCTAGTGCATTAATTTATTATTGCTTAACACGGCATCCAGTTGGGTTCGACAGTACCTATATACTTTCGTGATACCTTCATTGTTTTCGAAAAACGACATAATCTGATTTCTCATAGCATGATTCAGCACAATTTTAATATTGAGAGATTGTTCAATACATGTGTGTTTCACAATTAGAGGAAACGAATAGCTTTACTAATATGTATTCACCCTGGTTTTTACTATGTACTCTCCTCCGTCATAAAACATGTTAATATTACAACAGCAAATATAAACGGGTCCTGATATAAAAGAAACACATTTTATTTTAGCAATATCTAATTTTATTTTGTGAATGTATAAAAGTCAGTATAAAATGCAATATATATAATGGGCTGCCTTTTAAACACAAATACATGTTTAAATTTAATCTACATGTAGTTAATTGTTTCATTTAGAGCTGCCTCCAGAATTGACCAGAAAAGAAACATGTAGAAAAGGGTGTACAAGTTGATGTTGTCTTTTCTTCTTCTTGGAGCGACTAATTCGACGAAAACTCCTGACACAATGACGTGCCATTCTGTAGATACAGGTTTAATCTGAAAAAGAATAATATCACTGTAAGAGCTTAAATGATCAAAGCAAAGCATAGATGGCAGATTTCATCATAGTTTTTCACCTTTCATTGTCTAACCTATGTGGATATTGATGCTAAATAAAACCCGTCGGATGTGAAGTTTCATTCCAATACGTCCCTGCCGGTGTAAAGTTTCATTCCAACCATCCAGGCACCCAGGTCCCAATGCCTAAATTTGAAATAACTTAATTAAATAAAAAAATATTAGGGTATTGTTTGTTTTTTATGTTTTCCAACTTGTAAATCTCTAAAAATGTCAAGACCTCTCTATCATTCTTTACGAAATTGTCATTGAATTGTATGTGAAAACTGGTGAAAATTAGTAAAATTCAGAACGAATTTAAAAAGTTTAAAAAGCATTATTTTAGAAATGTCAAACATTAAATACCATCACATAGTCTTAAATTACTCAAATATTACGTCAATTCAAACTATAATGACGAATTTTGGATGGTAAGCGTAATCAACTGATGGGTCATGCAGCCATATTTCAACAAAAAAAGAAGCCATTTCACGACAAATCAACGAATTTCACGCGCTCCAAATTTCTAAAGTAAATGCTCATTACAAAAAATAAAAATAATAGTACCATAACATGACCTTTACTTGAATAAATAATTCATTTTACACTCATATACATGTTCGCTCATTGGGGAAATCGTAAGTAACAAACACCATAATTTGTCGTTTACACGCTTTTGACCTAATTTTTCACATTTTCCTTTGTGTGCCGTTGCTGACTGTTGCTGATCAAATATCTTTGTAAGTTTGCACTACAACGTAAATTAAACATAACACAAACAAAGAAAAACACTTACCAGATCAATTTGCACAACAATAATAGGTGACCACCGATAATTACTGAGATATTTGCGATTTTGTTATATATTTTTATCAGCGGAAATCAGCGTGTCCACTTTCCAACAAAATGGCCGCTGAAGTCTCGCGACGGCACCGAATTGACGAGATTTCAGCTTATTTCATGATCCTGTAATATAGACGGATCCTGATGTATCCATATTGGTGTTTTAAAATTGGGCAATGCCTAAAGAAGATACATAGATGTACACAAAAACTAAAGCTTTTAAATATGATTATCGCTACAAACTAGTTTTATAAGGAGCTAAAGTCAGTTGAGCACCAACGATAAACACCGAGTTTACCCCCTACCAGAACGTGGAGGTCTTTTATTTTATTGATCACTGATTGGTCAAATTATTTTGATGTCATGTGAAAGTTATGACAAAATAATGGACAAGTTTAAATGACGGGGGGCCCACTAATACCAATAATTGTTGGCTACTTAATGTAATTATCAATATTTTATCATATTTTTCATAATGGTGAATAAATGCGAGTTAGTTTAATCTCGAAATATAATGTGTTTGTATTTGTCCATTCATGTCCTTTTAGCGCAAAAATTGAATACTTCAGTGGAATAATAAGTCGTCATGCAAACATTGAAGTTAAACGGTTATAAAACAAAAATAATGTGTGATATATAGTAATGGTCATCTGAATATAATTGTTGATGTAAATGAAACTCTGGGTGGCTGCTCCAGGGGTGCAAAAATTTGGAAAAATTCACTTGCCCTGCAGGACTAGTGGAAGCAAAAAGCTACTCACCCTTACCAATTTACCACTCGCCCTGCAGCATATAACCTGAACATTATTTATAATAACTCAATGTGATTGTGGGCATTTTCACTCAACTTTACCCACAGTGACACAAAGGGGTGGTGTGTGCTCTAAATTCTCTCTCTCTCCCGCTACCCCATTCTTGTGCTCTAAATTCTCTCAGTTGTTCCCCCACTCTACTCTCTCTCTCTCTGACAGTCTCTCATTTCAGTGCCCACATTCACTTGAAGTAAACACATTAAGATTTATTCCCTTCCACGCGGACATTCGTCGGGGAGTGGGCAAAAAAAATAAGCGCGGCGGAGAATTAACTTCTTCAACAACAACAACAACATTCTGCTGAACTTTCTCCTCAGTATTTTGTCTCCATTGGACCAATAATAGACGCCAGAACTAATTAATAGCGGTTGGGAACTACGCTTGTTGTTCAGGCATACCCGTTCTGATTCGCCGACACTCGGACAGCGACCTGATATCTGCTTGTTTACCCGCCATGTTTACGGTGTCGATATAAAAAAAAAACAGTCTGACTGGTTAGGGATATATTGCATCACACTCCAATTGATTTTAGCGTGAATTGAATTACAGTCTATATGACGCGTGGGTTACCTGGTAACAAACAAACACCTGTTAATCTGGGTCCTGCAAACGACAATACGGAACAAAATTACGCGTCGGAAATGATCCAGATTTGGAATCTTGCAAATATTGCAACATTGTGTTTGAACGATAGTTTAACTTAATTTTTATAGTGCAAAAAGTCACTCGCCCTGTCGGACGACCAGACGCCAAATGTTACTCGTCCGCAGGCAGCTTGCACTCGCCAATGTGACCGGGCGAGTGGAATTTTACACCCCCTGTGCTCAATAAAATGGTACCATAAATTGATCTTTTATAATGATTTTAAAGAACAATATAACGTGCATGATTTTAACAAGTGGTTGTTCATTGCTACTTAATGCAATACATATATATGGGCTTGTTTGTATTTGTTTAAAATATCTGACTTTGCGAAATGGAAAGGATTGAATTAAACTTGTGATTGATTTAAACCGTGACTTATAATTATGTAATATAGTATGCAGTTATGATGTTTTTCACATTATATTGTCTAATTGTGCTTGCATTCACACGCTATTATGTTAACATACAATTAATTATTAAATGAAATAAAGTTCTTGTACTATTATATTTGATATTTTATTTATTTAATTCCGTTTTTTTTGTGTGGGGCCATTTTCTGACGACACGTTTAAATCCAATTTATTTATTAATTTGTTAATCACCCACTAACATGCTATCTTACCTCCGAATAGACAAAGCAATTACCCATCCGGGAACCTGTGTATTATCAATTAGTCGTGAAGGTGTTAGTCACCGCCGCCACTCATGCATTTCCAGCTACCCCCGTCATTTATGAATGTGACGGGGGCCCCCGCCATTTAAACTTGTCCCAAAATAATGTAAATTAAATGTGCCAACCAAACATGTAGAAGAAGTTTTCTCTGAGAAGAGGGTTGCCAACTTTCCATCAAGATCAGGGCTCCAGAAATTGGATAGCCCGACGCCCGGGGCTAGTCAAAATTGAAGACGGGCTTGTAACAAATTCCATGCAGTTAGCCCGTCGGGCTAGTCCAAAAAAACAAAACAAAATAAATCCCACTGCCTAAATTACGCGATCTGTGTATAACAAACACGCGCCAGTCAGGCACCTGTAATACAACATCCCCCACATGTTTCATAATCTGTTAATTTCACTCGCTAATTCAATTAGCATTCGCCGCGGGCATCGGCGATTTTCAACATCAAAACAAAACATGCTATAAGTCCGTCCTCCAAGAACCTTAATTGACAGTCGGCATTATCCAATCAATTGATGTGTAGTATTTCAACTCAGGTCTATGGGCCAATGAAACCACTTTTTAAAAATACTACTGTTTGATCACATGTTCGTCACGTGGTCAGCTCAAAATGGCGGTACTGACTCAAACGATTACAAATAGGCCGATACAGAATCGCATTCAACACAATCACGCTGATTTGTCGGCGACTTTGTGGATTTTTGATAATGGAAGCATGCTTTTATATGAAACTGTGAAAAGCGAAATATATCAATATTTAGATAACATTAAGAAATTCCTGACTCAGGGGAAAGAACTCCCGCGAAGTGAAATTTGATTATGATACGCGGAAATATATGTAATACATTTGTGAGAAAAAATATCGATTTCTTTGTAAATAAATTTTAAACACAGTTATTTTCATATACAGTTAACAGTTTATATTTATTTTCCAATGTAGTTTGAAGGTTAAAATGCCTTCCTGGAGGAACTGGACTTGAAAACTTGTATCACTGTATACAATTTATGGGTGGGGTAATGCTAAAAAAAAAATTAAAAAAATCTGTCCTAAATTGTTCCATCTTACCATTGCTACGCTTTCACTTAATGACTACTGCCAACGCTACTTAAACGTACATCAGTTGATTATGAGAAGATAGGAATTACTGATTTTTTTATTTTCTCAGTATTTAATGAATTATAATGACTATCTGAATCCCGTTAAATCAGAATCAGCTTTAACATAATGAGATCATGATGTCGTCAGCTGGGTATAAGTAATAGATAGAGTCAGGTCTCAGTGAGCTGGTTCATTTAAATACAATTTAATAAAACGAGATACGTAAAAGTATTGCCAAACAAGATAAATGATAACTGACAAAGACAAAAACAAACAGACACATTATTTTTAAGGCAAGTAAAAAAACAGGGCTTGTGACAAAAAACCTCAGGGCTAGTGGAAAAAAAACCAGGGCTAGTGGATTTTCAGGACCCACTAGCCCTGGGCTAGTCAGCTAAAAAAATATTCTTGGAGCACTGAAGATATATATTGCTTTGGAAAGATAACTTTGGGTTAAAGTTTGACAGTCTTAAAACAATGTCTTATTTAGTAGAATGTGAGTGGTATTTTGGTTATTCGTAACAGTCACATCCTGTCATTAGTTACACATGTCTGAGATGTTGAGAGGTGAAAATAAAGGATTATACTTGGGACTTAATCCTCAATTTAAACTTTCTAACAAAATCATACTTTTATTCTACTAACACGACTATACAGTGGCGTATCCACGGATTTTTTATTGGTACGGCCAAATATATGATGAGCGGCGTAAGGCGCGATTTGCTATTTTTATTGCAAGATCACAAATCATGCTTTCTTACGTATATTTTAGGCCACTGGAGACCGAATTTCAAACAAAATTATTCACTTGACTGTTGTAAAAAGCATAAGAAAACTATAAATAACGACACAACAATATTAACTAGTATGTACTATACTCATATATTATTTATCGCAGTTTTATTAGTTTTTACCAATTTATTGTATCCAATAACGTAGTCAAAGCATAACCTTCAGTACTGATAGTGTCTCTGTTCTATTGGTATATCAGTTAAAAGCGATATTACTCAATACATGCATACATTGTTTTTTGGGAGGAGGACACTATAAAACAAATACAACTACATGTACAAGTATTCGGCATAATATGGTACATTTTAGATTTCTTATGTAAATGTTTTCAAAACAAAACAATATTGAGGATGTTAGATGGGGAAATGTTGTTTACCAAAAAAATGCAACAAATAAAACAACATTTTTTTTAAATTGTGAAATAGCCGAATTTCGGCTCCTGTTATAGAAGGAACAAAAGCCCTGGGCCGGTATTCATAAAGAAATTTAAGTGTAAAGTGTAAAATACTACTTTTATATTAATAACTTTTAAACAAATGTTACGTAAATAATGATAATTTATCAATATCGAGTGCCTACATGCAAAATAAATCAAAAAAATCTAAAGAAATTATTGGTACGGCCAGCCGCACCAATAAAAAGTATTGGTACCGGCTGATAAGGTGAATACGCCCATGCTATATCAGATATATGTGCGTCATTCCTAGGTCCCCAGCAGGGGTTTGGAGTTAACGGGAGATGGATAGAATCTGTATATGAAAACTCAAACTACTAGATCATAATTTAAGTTAGATGTATCCATATTGGTGTTTTAAAATCAGACAGTGCATAGAGAAGATAAATAGCTGTACACAAAAAATAAAGCTTTTAGTTTATAGTTACATGTACATGTACACAAACTAGTTAGATGAGCATCAGTGATAAACACTGAGTTTACCCCCTACCAGAATGAGGAGGTGTTTTGTGTTATTGATCACTGATTGATCAAATTATTTTGATGATGTTACAGCATTTTTTTTTTCTATTAAAGTGGTACCGGTAAACGGACCCCTTCACAATTTCTGTGGATCCGTTTACCGGTAAACCATGTTTTTTTCTTCTAAAAATTGTAAAAGACTCCCTAGCCGGGTCATTTTGTGAAAAAAAAGGCATGATAACTGTCTGATTTTTGAAAAAAGTATTGAAAGATTAATTGTTAAAAGCAATATTACTCAATACATGCATACATTGTTTTTGTAGAGGAGGACACTATGAAACAAATGTACAATTATTCAGCATAATATAGTACATTTTAGATAAACTTAAAACCTTTCTAATTTATTTTTTTAATTGTGAAAAAAATCGGCCAATTGTGAAAAAAATTACCAATTTTTAATTGTGAAGTAGCCGAATTTCACCCCCTGTTATAGAAGGTAAAAAAGCCCTGTAAACGGACCCATTGGTTTACCGGTAAACGGACACATTTACAATCAGAAAACAGACCCTTCACACATGGAAATAATGTTTTTTATGGCCTAATGGTGAGGGGGCATATAGCGTTACCCATGTCCGTCTGTCCTTCCTTTGCAAAAAGTTTGTGTGTCTATCTCCTCCCACATCTTTCAACTGATTGCTTCGAAACTTTACAGGATACTTACCTATGATGTCAAGGTGTGCATCTCGTTTCGGCGTCAAAATTGACCTTGTATTACCAGAGTTATGGCCTCTTTTTCTTCAAATTTTATGTGAAAATGTCTTCTGTGTATCTCCTCAGGGCCGTACACATATGATAGCCCGACGTCTGGGACTAGTCCAAACCCAAAGTCGGGCATGTCGCTTTTTCAAAGATTTCAGTCCCAGACTAGTCCAATTTAAAGAAAAGAGAAAGTGGGACATGTCACTGTCTGAAAGATTTCAGTCCCAGATTTGTTCAATTAACAATGTCGGCCACCTGTCATAAAACAACCCCAGCACACTTCTAAACGTAATCCTTTAATTGCACTCGCGTATGCAATTAGCATCTGCAGCGGCGATCGGCGAGGACCATGGGCAATTTTATCAACAATCAAGCATGCCGAAAGTCCCGCCTCCAAATTACTTTAATTGACAGTCGGCATTATTGACATTATCCAATCAATTGACCCAATCTTTTTTATTTCAAACCCGCTAGCCAATGAAACGACTTCTACAGATATATCACCTGTTCGTCACGTGGTGAGCTAAAAATGGTGATACACTCAAACAATTACACTAACACATTGATTAATTAGCAATCAGGCCGATTTGCCGGCAATCTTTCGATAAGTAAAGAAACTAAGGACGTGTGATAATGGAAGCATGTTTGGTATGAAACGGTAGGTTTGATTTTTTTGTTGTTTCTCAGTGTATTGTTGAGCGTAATTGTACTAGGCATGAATGGCGGGTGGGGTAACGATTTGAGCATAGTTAGTGTACTAATTACGTTCGAAGACTTGAGTTGTCAAAAAAACGAAATTAAAACAAAACAAACTGATATACATAATGACTTTGATTTCATATTCGGCAGTGCTAATGTTTACATCACAAAAAGGAGTTTGTTGAACTTTTTCGGTGTTAAAAATAAGGAAAATATTCAGATTGAAAGTAAACGTAAAAATAAAAAAATAGGAAATATGTAGAATGTGATTCACAGACCAAAAAAGTCAAAAATATAATGTAAACAAAAGTGACAGGACCTTTATTAAAAGTTTAAACGAGGATGATAAGATGTTTTGTAAATTCTGCAAGGCTTATCCCAAGCTTGCCACAACCAACCCTAGCCGTGTACCCCTGTTTGTGTCTGGCTCAGACAAGAACCTCATAAAGTGTGTGCATCCCAGTATCTACAAGAAGCTGAGACGACACTCCAGGATGCTCCTCTGTGTAGCATAAGATTCTTACTAATGCTACTGTTTCTTACTAATGGTACTGTTTCACCCAATGGCAGCCTACAATCTATACAACTGAAACATGTATTAATTGTCTGAAGAGTAAATAAGGATCGTTTCATTTACTGTGTATAAAGAATTATAATGAGTATCCAAATCTGTTAAGCAGTTTTAACATATTGATAAATCAAAATAATTCAGGACTTGTGTCCATTTTTTGGGACTAGTGACAATTTTTTTGGGACTAGTCACTTTTGACAGGGTGACTAGTCCCAGACTAGTGGCTAAAAAAAATATTTGTACAGCCCTGTTTTGGTGTCAAAATCTATCCAGTATTACTAGAGTTATGGCCCCTTTTTCGTCAAATTGTCCCTGAAAATATCTTGTGCATCTTTTCAACCGATTGCTTCGAAATATTTTATAGGATGCTTACAGGGGCGTTCCTGAGGCTAATATAGATATACGCACCATCGAGTTTTGGATTCACAAATGTGCCTAACCCCCCTATATATACCTTCAGTTTTTATTGCATTTTTCGCCTTTTTTATTTGCTTCTTTAATAGCCTGTACGCATGTGCGTCAGTGCGTATGCCCAGGTACGCCCCTGGCTTACCTATGATGGCAAGATGTGCATATCATTTCGGCGTCAAAATTGACCCAGTATTACCAGAGTTATGGCCCCTTTTTTGTCCAATTTTACGTGAAAATATCTTGTGTGTCTATCTCCTCCCACACTTTTCAACCGATTGGTTCGAAATTTTGACTTGATGCTTACCTATGATGTCAGGATGTGCATATTGTTTCGGCGTCATAACCGACCCAATATTACCAGAGTTGTGGCACCTTTTTTGTCAAATTTTACGATTTACACTGTTTTCAGTGGGGGCATCCGTGTCCGTTGGACATTCTTGTTTCAAAATAAAAAACTTAACAATTCACAATTGGTGGTAGAATTTTACTGAGTAACATTCATTCCTTCTTAATTTCGGCACAAATGTTTTGTCTGTATATGTCAGCTGGGATGACTTCCGGTGATCGTTACCACGTGTTTTCGTACCCGCTATGGGGTTTTTAACTCGAGTTTGAGTACGAACATATTGCTGTACGAAAAAATCAAGTGTCCAGTGTCCAGTTGACTCTTACTCATAGTTACAACCCCCATGTGGTTGTCGGGGGCCCCGTTTGGTCACGGGGCAAAGAATACGGCCACTGCAGATCCCTTTGGAGGGGTAGGCAGAGGGGTAGAATCCCCCCAAATTCATGTTCATTTTATCATTTTTTGTTCATGTTCATTAAAGGTCTTCATCATGATCCCTGCATTGTTTCAGGTGCCATCTCGCTCGCATCAAAGAGCAGTGGCAGAAAAACAATAACGTGGCTCCAGCGTAAATGGAGTTTCTACGATAGAATTTGCAGCAACTCTGCAGTTCAGGGTGAGAAGGTTCTAGGCCCATTTTCCATATTTTATCTCGATGTACATGGAAGATGAGCCTGGCATGTTCATGCCTGCTAGGCGCCATATAACCTTTTCATGTGTTGGTGCGCCTTAAAACCCCAATTCAATTCAATTCAATTCATAGTTACAAATGTAGCGAAACGCGAAATATTACAAATAAAAAGCTTGTAAAAACTGCAGAAACAGGGTATCGGTACATTTAGATGTGATGCAGGGCAAGTGATCTTACATTAAATACATGATGATCATGTTATCAAACTGTAACTTGTTGAGTAGTATGCATACTGAAGTTAATTAGTTTGCTTTATTGTTTAATTGTCAGCAATCAATATTTGCATTATAGAATAAGCATTCAAATTCAGACATCTTTAAAGTCAATAGAGTTTCCGCAGAACTGCAGTCGTAGAACATAAAGCCATAGATCATTCATTTTTAGCTCGACTATTCGAAGAATAGTGAAAGCTATCCTACTCGCCTCGGCGTTGGGGTCGGCGTCCCCAGCTTCACCTTAAAGTTTTTGTGCAATAGATTTATAACTTCAAAACTACTCCAGCTATTGCATTAAAACGTTATACTAATGTTTCCCATCAAATTCTGCACCTTATCCAACAATCCCCAAACTCTTCCTTTCATTTTGACAAAGTTATGGCCCTTTGATTGTCTTGTCTTTACCTTAAAGTTTTTGTGCACTAGATTTAAACTACTGAAGTTATTGCATTAACATTTTAATCTAATGTTTCATATCAAATTCTGTACCTTATCAAACAATCCCCATAACTCTTCCATTCTTTTGACAAAATTATGGCCCCTGAATTGGTAAAAAAAAATTTGAGTCATAACTTAATAACTGTTGAGATTTCCACCCTATAACCACCATATATACACTGACTGGACATGAACAGACAGATATAACCATCCAACCAGCATAGACACCGGGTTGCTTCCCCACCCCTGGGGACATTGCCCCTCGGTCATAACTTGGAAACCATTGAGTTCCCCCACCATATAACCATAAATACACTTACTGGGCATGAACAGACATATATAACCACCCAACCAGCATAGACTCCTTTCTCCTTCCCCACTCCTGGGGACCCCTCTGTCATAACTTGGAAACCATTGAGATCCCCACCCTATAACCATAATATATACACTTACTGGGCATGAACAGCAGGGGCACAGATTATCTGTTTTGGACTAGGAGCCAGCTGGGCCCCTTGCTTGCAAAAGTGGGGCCCAGCTTCAGAATCATTGGCCCAGTGTGTCGCATGTCACTTTATTCAGAGGGTTACATTAAAGTATACTAACATATATGTATACTAACTAAATGCTACCAATCTTTGGAAGAAAACTTTGTAAAACCTTTAGAGCTGATGAAGATATTTTTATCAATAGAATTATTTATTTTAAAACAAACAAAGAATAAATCATACAAACAAATCTTTCATTCCCCAACACGAAGTTAGTTTATACTTGCAAGAGTCAAACTCAATATTCATTGACAGAAAAATAAGGATTATAAGTCCAAGTTATCTATTTAATTATAAATAGTATTATTAATGCGTTTTGTTATAAATGATCACAACTAGAATCTGTAAATTATTGTAATAAAAGATTAGATATTATTAAATTAATGTTTTATTTTGTTATAAATATTTTATGTTAACATAGTTTTAAAATTAATGTATGAGACCTTTTCTATCAACATGATTCTCTGCCATATAATCAGTATAGATGATTTCTAAAAGCACCGCATTTTATTAATCAAAAGCGCCGCGTTTTAGAATATCCAAAAACCGGAAGTGAAACCTAATGATTTCCCCTTCAAATTATAACACGAATTTATGATCATGTGTAAAATAAACACTACCATGTCTGTTTTAATGTTGATTTTATACCAGCAAATGTTACTTGTACTCATGCACATCTAATTTTACATTAACATTCGAAGCGCAAAGTACCGTAACATGCTGTTTTGTGGGAAACCGTACATCGCAACATCTCGAACATTGTCTTGTTTCCGTAGTGAAAATCGGAAAAATAAAAACAAATGTTTCGTAATTATTTTGTTAAGGGTTTATCTATTTATTTCAGCCAAAAGAACGTAGTTCATGGGACCTAAGCAAAATCTGCCGGGTAAAATCCTCGAACTTAAATGTTTGTGTTCATTCCATTTTTTTGGATTGAATATTTTCGGTCGCCACATGGGCTCGTGAAAGTCAAATTTTGGTCGCCCAGACCATTTTTTACTTGCCACGGGCGACTGGGCAAGTGCTTATTTGTGTCCCTGAACAGGCGGATACAACCACCCAACCAGCATAGACCCCCGACTCCTTCCCCACCCCTTGGGACATAGCCACTGGGTCATAATTTGGAAACCTTTGGATTACCCTATAACCATATATACACTTAATGGGCATGAACAGACCGATACAACCATCCACCCAGCATAGACCCAGACTCCTCCCCACCCCTGGTGACATAGCCCCTGGGTCATAACTTGTAAACCATTGAGATCCCTACCCTATAACCATTGAGATCCCTACCCTATAACCATATATACACTTAACACGGCATTAACAGACCGATACGTCCCCACCTTTGTGGACCTAGCTCCTTGGTCAAACTTTACAAATAATTAGATATTTTTAGCTCGACTGTTCGAAGGATCTTATGGGATCTATATTTCAAAGTTCATGGTCACAAATTGCATTTATGTGTTGATAGGCTCTTAGCATCAGGTTAATGTTTACGTCCACATTTCTTAACATGTAAATAACTTCAGCATTTTTTATCCAATCATCATCAAACTTACATACTTTATTATAAATGGGACGATGATCGTTTCTATAGAGTTCAAGGTCATTGGATGAAAGGTCAAGGTCACAAAGGGGTCAAAGTTCAAATGCATTTACATATACTTTTAACATATTTTCTGCAAATTTTCAACTGATAAAACTTGCATTATGTATCTTTTGAAAGGGTTATTATGAAATGACCTCTGTGTCATCAGAGAAAAATTGTGGCCCTTGATTTAATGAAAATTCCAATGTTTTCCTTCTTAACACATCCAGCTCGCCCTTTTGTTTTCACTTTTTTTTTCTGATGGTATCCGAGTATCATTTCTTGTTCTCTGAAATTTGGAAAAGTCGAGCTGCGCTGTACTCTGACAGCTCTTGTTATTAGCTCTACTGATCAAAGATTTGCAGAGCTTATGCAGTGGTGCGGTGTCCATCTGATTGATTTTCATGAAACTTTACAGAAATGTTGCCCATGAAGTCTAGTTGATCCTAGCAAAAATTCATGTTGATGTGACATCCAAGATGGCTGCCAAAGCTAAAAATAGATTTTTAAAAAACAAGTTTGTAGCGACTACTTCTTGAAAACTATAAGTGATATTGATATGGGGCTTTTTCTAAAATGATCAAGTTGACACGATGTTGGTCCTTGTTGAAAATCGTTTTGATTCGACATTAAGCATGGCTGCCAGCGGCCATCTTTGATTACATAGAGTTATATAGTAAAAACTTGTAGCGACTACTCCTCTAAAAGTACTTGACAGATTTTCATGAAACTTCACTGGAATGTTGCTCTTGATGTCTAATTGATCCTAGCAAAACTTCAGTTAGGCCGGAAATTCAAGATGGCCGCCACGGCTAAAAATTGACTTTCAAAAAACAAGTTTGTAGCGACTACTTCTTGAAAACTATAAATGATATTGATATGGGACTTTTTCTAAAATGATCAGCATGACACGGCCATCTTTGTTTACATAGAGTTATGTAGTAAAAACTTAACTTAAGCGACTACTCCTCTGAAACTACTTGATGGATTTTCATGAAATTTCGCAGGAATATTGCTCTTGATGTCTAGTTGATCCTAGAAAAGTTTCATGACGGCCAGAAATTCACGATGGCCGCCACGGCTTAAAGTAGGTTTTTGAAAGACAAGTTTGTAGCGACTACTTCTTGAAAACTGTAAGTGATATTGCTATTAGACTTTTTCTAAAATGATCAACATGACATGATGTGGCCATGTTTGTTTACATAGAGTTATATGGTAAATACTTGTAGCGACTACTCCTCTGAAACTACCTGAAGGATTTCATGAATCTTAACAGAAATGTTGCTCTTGATGTGTAGTTGAACCTTAACAAAATTTCAGGTCGGCTCGAAATTCAAGATGGCCACCATGTCTAAAAATTGATTTTTAAAAAACAAATTTGTATCAACTACTTTTTGAAATCTATGTGATATTGATATGGGACTTTTTCTAAAATGATCAGTTTGACATAATGTTGGTCCTTGTTGAAAATTATTTTGATTCAACATTAAACATGGTCACCAGTGGCCATCTTTGTTTACATAGAGTTATATATAAAAACTTGTAAAGACTACTTTGAAACTACTTGACAGATTTTCATGAAACTTCACAGGAATGCTGATCTAGCTTTCAGAACCTGCCAGTAGAGCTTCAAGGTCATTGACCTCTTGTTCCAGGGCTCAAAGAATAGGATAGCCCGACGCTAGTCCAATCTGAATCCAGGCTAGTCTCTCTTTCAAAAATGTTGCCCGTCGGGCTAGTCTAAAAATATCTCGGGGGCAATCAAAAGTCCAACCAGAAATTGTGTTTTATTGCGTAATTTGAAGCCGTATTTGTTGAAAATTATCTCCCTTAAAGTTCATCAATTTGAAAGCGCGCATTTCATTGGTTGATTACACGATTTGAACCAATCGCATTACAGCTTTCATATTCACGCAAATTTGTCACGTTGGCCAGAAGAAGAAAGATCATTGAATATTAACAGTTTGAACGTAGATTTTGTTTTAATATTCTTTTTTTTACCGATGAATTGCTGTATAATCATTTTCTAAATAGCAAGTCTGTATCTTAAAAACGCTTATTCACAAATGCAAGCTGCTAAATAACACCGGGAACGCGCACCTGTTTTAGATGGTTTAATTTGCGGGGCCAGAACGGTTTTTGACGTGATTTGCGGCGCGATCCTAAAACTGTAAAAGAAAATAATACTGTTTTATGTGATGCAATGGATAAATAAAAAGAAAATAGAACCTTCTTGTTTGATTCTAATCACTTGTGTATTATTAATTAATTAAATAAGTAAAAAAGCAAAACATTCGATATCGACAAAATAATATACCGGCAACTATTCATTGGTAATAATAATTTCGGGGCACGTTAAAAAAAATCAGGGCAAGTGACTTTTCAGTTGGGGCAAGTGAACTTTTGAAATCTACTTGCCCTGGGTTGTTCCCAGGGGTCACGCGATTAGGCGAAGTCGCTAAAAACTTCGCTTTAGTTTGGCCGACTTCGCTTTTTTATTCATGTGGGGCGAAATTTGAGTCACCGTCATTTTCGGCAAATTCGGGTCAATTTCGGCAATTTCAAATGTGATTAACCTCATAATAAACAAAAGCCTCTAAAATACACAATCAGCGCGTGTATCACACGTACCTTATTTAATCCCATTACCAATAAATAACAACGCGACTCTTATCTAATCAGGGCAATAGCCTAATTATCGATCTTTATCGGCTTGCCTTAGGCGAGATGAGAATATCAACCACCATGTTTGATCGTTAGGCGATCACGTGATTAGATCATGTGGGGAATCATGTGCGCATTCTATTTAAGTAAACCAATCAAAGCTGTCGTAAGGATGAATAATTAAAAATCGTACTACAAAACACTGCGCAAGGGCGGGGTTATGATTATGATTGACAACAAGATACCTTGAAAAATCTCCCACGATAAATAAATTTAAAAGACAGTGTATATAAATTATATGATTGACATCGGCACAGTTAATTGTAAAGAATCTTTGATAAGCAAAACTTTGCTTGTGTGTTTTATGAGGCTAATTATGAAATAAAGAAATGTGTTTGGTGTAAAGAGAGTTTGTTTGTGATTGTTTTATTGACGAGAGAAATCAGCGGAAATGTATTGTATTCTACGATTAGACATAGATATCAATAACGTATGTTACTCAATGCGGGCATGAATGAAAACTACGTTTGGGGTAATTATCGAAGAATTAGTATTTTTCAATAAAAATGAAACGAAGTGGGGTGGGTGGGGGTGGGTGGGGTTCAAGACAGATAGGATTTTTGGCACTGTTCACTTTGAAGTTTGTAAGGCCGTGGGAAAATAATAATAATAATAACAAAATGATAATAATAATACATGCTTTATTAGTATTATGCATTATTTTAGATATTATAACAGAAATAATACCAATACAAATAATTAATAAAATAACATGCAATTGGTTAAGAATTGGTTAACTCGATATTTAATCGTCCGTCTCATGTCGACCGACCTCAAGTCTCCCTGTTTTGAAAAACTTCTCCCTGTTTTGACTGTTCTCCCTATTTTTGGAGTCTGGCTTGACCCCTGGTTCCCCAATTTTAATTTTCTTGGAGCCGTGTGTTCATAACATTTATTCATTAAACCCAATTCAAGAGAATGATCTCAAAGCTTAATGTAAAGGTTACCTGTATGTTGCTAATAATAAAATAAGACTTAAAATGAACTTGCTTGGACACATGAATAAGACCAGGTAGACGCATCATTAAACTCATAATGAACATGAAGAGTAGGGCTGACATTGACTATTGCAGTAGTACTGCTATTGAGAGATATACTATTGCAATACAATTGGGCAAAATTGAATTATTACAACTACCTTATGAGATACAACTATAACAAAGAAGCAGATTAAATTATTATCCACAAAGAGGACTTTGCATTTTTAATCTTGACAGTATCAAACGTTGTGTTCGCAGCCATATTTGTTGTAACTGTGACTTCTAAAAGACGGGACATTCAAAATAACCTGCAATATGTGTACTAAAGTAGTTGATGTCCAAGACAAACAAAATACTCACCAAAATAAAATGTTGGTGTTAATTCAATATTCCTGCGTTACAATAAAATATAATTTACAAACATTAATTTTAGATTCCTAAATTGTGCATGTTCAACAATCAATCATCCCGTATTTTAGCAAAAAATCGATACTACTATGGTACCCCACTAGGTCATAAATGAATGCGTGCATCTGCTTAATTTTTCGAAATAGCTATTTTTAGGAGAGGAAAACACAAATTAGAAGCCGTAAAAAAACGCAAATGAAGTTATTAATCCTATTATTAAATGAAATATATACAGACTATTGAAACTATCGATAGTTCAGCAAACTATTGGCGATAGTAATCGATAGTTCAAATTGCTATCAATGTATTGCTATTGGGACGATCACTATTGCAATATATAGATAGTTTGTTATATTGTTACACTTCTAATGAAGAGAAGTTTCTTAATAAATTCCTGACAAAGAAACCTAGGTGGATGTGTTTTAACGGAATTCATGGAATATGTTGCCTTAAGGAAAACATTCCCTTGTATCAGATGAGTAGTAGCAGTCTTGTTGAAAACTTTAAAAATATCAGAAACAAAGGTATTTTGCTTTAATAACTGTAGTCTAGACTGAGGGTAATAAATGTTGTAACTATACTAATTTTTTTTTGTTAATGTGACACTGTCCTTCAAAAATTCACAATTTTACGAAAATTGCGCTAATTTTTCACAATTTGCCTGGTTACGGACCCATTCACAAAATGGGGGAAAAAGTCGCTGCGTCATGTGAAAGTTATTATGAATAGATTATATAAATGCTGCTTTTTCCCATGACCGTTACCTTTGAGTTGCTTCTATCAAATAGCATTTGAAATAAATTAGAATGGAAAATTAAATGGAATTTATAAAATACCACAGAAACATAGAGGATAATTATTATATCCACTCATTAATTCAGCTGCCGAAGGTGGTTAACTGACTCTGAATCATGTAGTTGACGATAAGCATGCACTTGAACGGTATATACCGTACATATATACATACATACATGAGAGGACAACCTTTATTGATTTATAGGTCAGTAGGTCAAAGTCACCGACACCTGATAATGAAAACCTTGTCCACTCCATACCTCCTCTCCCCCTGAAGCAAATATCATGAAACTTCATAGGTGAACTGCCTGTGGTAAGAGGACGACCCCTATTGATTTTGAGGTCAGTAGGCCAAAGATCACCGTGACCCGATAATGAAAAACCTTGTCCGCTCCATAGCTCCTCTCCCCATGAAGCAAATCTTTTGAATCTTCATGGGTGAACTTCCTGTGGTGAGAGGATGACACCTAACCTAATTTTGAGGTCAGTAGGTCAAAGGTCAAGGCCACCATTAACTGATCAAAAAAATCCCATTCCACTCAATATTTACTCGAACAGTTGAGTGGGGAATGGGGGAGGGGGACTGGCAACGGGGGTATATTTGTTGCCCTTAAAAGGCGACAGCTCTAGTTATAATTTTAATTGATCGTTATTTGTGACAAGTTTTTACTAGTCTGCTGTTTATTGTAAATACATCAGTGGGGTCTTTGGTCAGAAACAATCAGAAAAAAATGTGAAGAATTCCGGGTGATAAACCTGTTGTTAGTGCCACCTTGTAAAAATGCATATTTATTGCAAAGAAGGCCTTGATTATGGATATTTATTTTACTGAAGAAAAAACCTGTGATTAAATGTATTAAACGTTCAAAATACGGACTTGTTTCGAAATTTACTCATTGTAATTATCAGTCGTGCCAACTGAGGCGTCTCGTTGTTTGTACTTTTTCTGGCAATTAATTGCATTTTTAAGCACACTGGCGGTCAAGCTGAAAAATTGCCGAAAAATTTCAGATTTCTTTTTTATTCCTAAAAATAGATCACCGTAGGTGAACACTCATGGTTAATTGGATTCTGTGTGAGTAAATCAAGAGTGTTTGATCACTGGACAATGGCATACTTTCCCGAAGTGGATACTCGGGAGTCCAAACATCGACTTCGCGTACATTCGCACGGCACTCGATATTCCCAAACTTGGCGAATCGAGTAAAGTGTGGGGTTCGTGTGAGTTATGGCCCCTTTTATACTTAGGAAAAAAGGGTTACAGTTCTGTATGTAAGATTGTCAACAGTCTTTTTATGCCCCCACCACTGAATGGTGAGGTGTCTATCTCCTCCCACGCTTTTCAACCGATTGCTTCGAAACTTTACAGGATGCGTATATCGTTTTGGCGTCAAAATCGACCCTCAAAATATTACTAGAGTTATGGCCCCTTTTTCGTCATATTTTACGTTTTACACTGATTGTTTTTCAGTTCGGGCGTCCGTGTCCCATGAACACATTTCTAGTTTTATATCTCAGAATCACCTTAAAGAATTCAGTGAAACATCACACATCACCTTAAAGAATTCAGTGAAACATCACACAGAATCACCTTAAAAATTCAGTGAAACAGCAAACAGAATCACCTTAAAAATTCAGTGAAACATCACACAGAATCACCTTAAAAATTCAGTGAAACATCACACAGAATCACCTTAAAAATTCAGTGAAACATCACACAGAATCACCTTAAAAATTCAGTGAAACATCACCCCATGCATTTTCTTTTATACAAGTATGAAGAACTCGGAGACGAGTACCATAATTCTGTAAGGCCATTAAGTAAAATTGTGCCTTTCAGCTGAGTGTCCCAATACATAGAGACAAGGCAAGTGTCTGCACCCATGAGTGATGCTTCTTGTTTAAAATTATATGTAAGCAGGTTTAAAGTCAAAATGTTTCTAGATTATTCTGCGGAATTTCTCATTTCAATCTATAGATCACTATCTCCTGCATATTGGGTTATAAATATAACAGTTGTACTCTTCTTTCAAATATCTTTTATGTGTTTTGATGAATGATTTTTGCCAATTTTCGATTGTAGTATATATAGAGAATATTATGTCAGTGCCTTTTACTTTCAAGTTTATTAGGCGAGGCTTAGGAAACGAAGAATGGCGAGGCTCTTAAACTTGATAGTAAAAGGCACTGACATAATATACTATTTATCAGGTAGATTATCCTAATTTTCTGTATGAATTACTATTATTACCTATTTCTCAGAATGGTACGCTTATCGAGGACGCCGCCATGTTGTTGTTTTTTGTTTGTTATGACGTCTGGCAATGTTACGAGCATTGACGTC
Source organism: Cyrtodaria siliqua (assembly GCA_037043455.1). Classification (NCBI taxonomy): domain Eukaryota; kingdom Metazoa; phylum Mollusca; class Bivalvia; order Adapedonta; family Hiatellidae; genus Cyrtodaria; species Cyrtodaria siliqua. The sequence continues at coordinate 49,477 of JAWPHD010010358.1, forward strand.
TGGCAATGTTACTTGCATGACGTCAGATAACGTTACGTACAATAAAAGCCGGGGGATTCCGCATTGATTTGCTTTATTGGCCAGTGCATATTAAAGCAAAATTTATTCGGTCACCCCTTTATTGGGCAGAAAAGTGCATATCTGCATGCTAATTGTAATATATTGTTACGTCTGTCAACTTCATCTAAGGGGTGCAGATTCTTTCAAATATGAAAATCTTATTCAGTGTATTGTGACTTTTCACAACTTTTAATACACATTTTGTCATTGAAATACTCTAAATGGCGTACTGTACTTTATTTTTCAATACATTATTTTTACCAGTTTCATGAATATACTTATGAAAAACCTCTTTAAAAATAATCTCCTTCCAAAATACAGTAGTTGTTACCAGGGTAACATTGCTGACATGAAAGGCTGACTTTAGTGACAGATAGTTGACTCATATTGACTCATATGAAAATGTTGCTGTACCAACAGCTGGACGTTTTTTAGACGTTTTTAGACTTGGCAAATTCATGAAATACTTGAGAAATTTTGTTGAAAAAGATTTCATGAATTTGCAGTTACAAGTATCAACAAATGTGTAGATATCATCATTTCTAATTCAATTGTTTTTAAATGCAAACTGTAGTTGGACTTGATATTGATAGTTATCCTTTTATTTCAGTTCGGCATTTGACAAAATAGCAAAAACAAAGGTTGCAGTAAAAAAGATCTCTCCTTTCGAACATCAGACCTACTGCCAGAGAACGTTACGAGAAATCAAGATTCTTAATAGATTTAAACATGAAAATGTAAGTAATTTACATGTATCTATTTTGGCCCTTTACTACTATATTATTTTAGATGAGAGGAAGCATTCCGTGATATATTTTTTCCAGAGAAAAAAAAGTTGGGTGAAGGGCGTAAACCTTTACTTCCATTACTGAAGACAGACAAATTGAGGATTTTTCCAGAAAAAAGCATTTCTATACAAACTGTTGTGTGTTTTTTTTTTTAAAAAAGGAAGTATTATTGTATACATGTTATACATGTATGTATTATACATGTATGTATGTCATACTCCCTTGCATTACACAAGCTTAATCATAAAGTCAAGGCCATGAGTTGGGTATACATGTAGTTGGGTACAGGGCTTCTAAAATTTTAAAATGCAAATCGGTCCAGGTTTTTTACTGACGTAAGAATCGCACTTATTTTGAAAATCGCACTACCCCACCCACCATGTCAGCTGCACCATGCATTTTTTCCGTTTAGTCATTTATATAGAGAACTATTTAAAATTTATGTTTGTATTATTTATAACTTACTTTATCACAATTTGTACATTTTAATGACTGATATCATGTCTTCGCTTTACTGAATGAATAATTTTCACTCAATATTAAAATTGTTGATCATTTGAGGAATTGAACCGGAAGTGTCTAATAAACCGGAAGTCGCGTGAAGAATCACCGTTGTAACCAATGTAATTTAGAGGCAGTCGAGTTCAACACTTTGTTTGATCACTTTCCGTAATTAATGTCATTAATATTATACTTAAAGTTATTGTAACAAAAAATATCAAACAAACAAGTAACACCGCTCGGTATTTAAAAAAAATTTAATGACGCAAACAAATTTCAGACCCAGCTTTGGCCTCTTAAAAAAACAAACCGACACAAGCAAACAGGCTAACACCTTACGACTAACGGTATATCAAAGAAATTACAGACGGTAACACTGGCTTTAGTGAACCGACAGAACGCGTGATATTTTTTCTCATGCTACCTAGCTATAGACTCTTCCGGAAAACTCCCTACTATCAGTAATGGTTTAGTCCAAATTGACCTACTTTCGCACAGCGAGTGACACACAATCGTGTTATGGATCAAAGGCATAGTTTAAGGGTAAAGGGCAATTGTAGATTTTTTAACGACCGATAGAAAAATATCTGGACCGATTTAAACAGAGATTTTGAAAAGAAAAACGGTCAGGAGAAACAGATACCGGTCTGGGAACTGATAAACCGGCGATTTTAGAAGCCCTGGTTGGGTATACATGTAGTTAGATCACACCAGAAAGTGTTGGATAGGAAATAGTGTTCATAATTACTCCTTCATATACTGCCTCGAGTTAAGTGAAATTTTACCTGAAAAACACAGTGCCTACACCACATTTCGATTAATATGAATTATTTTAGAAGTCGACTATACCCCCTTTAGTACAAAATGTAGGTCACCTGCTGACCTTGAACTTCTTTATGGACTTGCTCTGATTTGCTCAGTTCATGAGACACTATTACACATTAGCTATACTGGAATTATTCTAATTAACCCTACACAGAGGAGCTTCTGCATGTGCCTGTGGTGCTCTTGTTTGATATACATCACTCCTCTCCTTCTGCATCTGCCTGTGATGTTCGTTTGCAGGGCACGAAAATTCCACTTGTCCGCTTTCCATGATGAGTTATTGATGCAGGACGACTAGAAATTCAGATATATTTTTGAATAATTTATCAATTTGACCATTCAACTATTGTGTAGGACGAGTAACTCAGAAACTAATTTTTCTGCCTTGGTTTGATAATACATTCCTCCCCTGCCACAGCTCTTCACGACAGCTCTTCACGCCAAGACCATCTTGCTGCTTCATAATTACAGCAAATCTCGTATTTATTGGGGCCATAATGAAGCGTGTGAAATGTGAGCCTGCTGCGGATATTACTAGCTGGCTAAGCTGATCTACTATTGATCATAAGTTGTGCTATAATCCCTGGTCTGCCTCTCGTATGACATCATACACTACAGGGTATTGATAAAGTGCTTGCTGTATGGATTGAAATTTACAACATTTCATGCTTTGATAGGATGAAGTAAGCTCCAACAGGAATCACAGAGTTGTCATCCGATCTAATTCAATAAGAACAGAAGATTATAATTTGTGATATTCCATTAAAATGGCTACTACAATTGTTGGTACCTTGTCATATTTCTCAGACAGGCCTGGAGTTGTTAGTTTAATAATATTGTAGGTTAGCTAATATGTTAGGAAATGTGTGCTGGATAGCAGGCAAAAATAACATTTCAGTGGTCAAAACAACTGATATTATGTAAAAGAAGATCAAGGTCCATTGCTTCTATAACAGGTGGTGAAAAAATGGTTCCTCAACCGACCTCGAACCCAGGGTCTCTGGTTTACCATACCAGCGCTCTAACCACTGAGCTATCGAGGACATACGGTTAGGAATTGATTATTCACCATTTACCTGTACCCGGTTACTGTAATACACACCCCACCAGACCGAAATTCCCATGGTTTACATAGAGTTATATAGTAACAACTTGTAGCGACTACTCCTTTGAAAGTACTAGACGGATTTTCATGAAATTTCACAGGAATGTTGCTCTTGATGTCTAGTTGATCATAGCCACTGCTAAAAATAGATTTTTAAAAAATCAAGTTTGTAGCGACTACTTCTTGAAAACTATAAGTGAAACTTCACAGGAATGTTGACCTAGCTATCAAAAATCTATCAGTAGAGCTTCAATGTCATTGACCTCTTGTTGTTTACATAGAGTTATATAGCAAAAACTTGTAGCGACTACTCCTCTGAAAGTACATTTCATAAAACTTCACAGGAATGTTGCTCTTGACATCCAGTTGGTCCTAAGAAAATTTCAGGTTGGCCGGAAATTCAATATGGCCACCAAGGCTAAAAATATAATTTAAAAAAACAAGAAGTGACTACTTATTGAAAACTATAAGTGATATTGATATGGGACTTTTTCTAAAATGATCAGCATGACATGATGTTGGTCCTTGTCTAAAATCATTTTGATTTAACATTAAACTTGGCTGCCAGGAGCCATTTTTAGCAGAGCTTATGCCGTGGTGCGGCGTCCGTCGTCCGTCCGTCTGTCTGTCCGTAAACTTTTATTTGTAGCGACTACTCCTCTGAAACTACTGGATGGATATTCATGAAACTTTACAGAAATGTTGCCCATGAAGTCTAGTTGATCCTAGCAAAAATTCATGTTGATATGAAATCCAAGATGGCCACCAAAGCTAAAAATAGATTTTTAAAATACAAGTTTGTAGCGACTACTTCTTGAAAACTATAAGTGATATTGATATGGGACTTTTTCTAAAATGATCAGCATGACATGATGTTGGTCCTTGTAAAAAATCGTTTTGATTCGACGTTAAACATGGCTGTTATTGGCCATCTTTGTTTACATAGAGTTATATAGTAAAAACTTGTAGCGACTACTCCTCTGAAACTACTTGGCGGATTTTCTTGAAACTTTACAGGAATGTTGCTCTTCATGTCTAATTGATCCTAGCAAAATTTCAGGTCGGCCAGAAATTCAAGATGGCCGCCACAGCTAAAAATAGATTTTTAAAAAATAAGTTTGTAGCGACTACTTCTTGAAAACTATAAGTGATATTGATATGGGACTTTTTCTAAAATGATCAGCATGATGTGATGTTGATCCTTGTCAAACATTATTTTGATTCGACGTTAAACATGGCTGCCAGTGGCCATTTTTGTTTACATAGAGTTATATAGTAAAAACTTGTAGCGACTACTCCTCTGAAACTACTTGACGGATGTTCATGAAACTTCACAGGAATGTTGCTCTAGATGTCTAGTTGATTCTAGAAAAATTTCAGGCTGGCTGGAAATTCAAGATGGCCGCCACAGCTAAAAATAGATTTAAAATAAATAAATTTGTAGCGACGACTTCTTGAAAACTGTAAGTGATATTGATATGGGACGTTTTCTAAAATGATCAGCATGACATGATGTTGATCCTTGTCGAATTTTATTTCGATGCGACTTTAAACATGGCCGCTAGCGGCCATCTTTGTTTACATAGATTTATATAGTAACAACTTGTAGCGACTACTCCTCTGAAACTACTTGACAAATTTTTATGAAACTTCACAGGAATGTTGCTCTTGATGTCTAATTGATCCCAGATTTGTTTAGGTCGGCCGGAAATTCAAGATGGCCACCATGGCTAAAAACAGATTTTTAAAAAAAAGTTTGTAGCGACTACTTCTTGAAAACTGTAAGTGATATTGATATGTGTCTTTTCCTAAAATGATCAGTATGACATGATGTTGATCCTTGTCGAAAATTATTTTGATTCGACGTTAAACATGGCTGCCAGCGGCCATCTTTGTTTACATAGAGTTATATAATGAAAACTTGTAGCGATTACTCCTCTGAAACTACTTGACGGATTTTCATGAAACTTCACATGAATGTTGCTCTTGATGTCTTATTGATCCTAGCAAAACTTTAGGTCGGCCGGAAATTCAAGATGGCCGCCACGGCTAAAAATAGATTTTCAAAAAACAAGTTTATGGCGACTACTTCTTGAAAACTATAAGTGATATTGATATGGGACTTTTTCTAAAATGATCAGCATGTCATGATGTTGGTTCTTGTCGAAAATCGTTTTGATTCGATGTTAAACATGGCTGTCAGCGGCCATCTTTTTTTACATAAGAGTTATCTAGTAAAAACTTGTAACGACTACTCCTCTGTAACTACTCGACTACTGGCCATCTTTGTTTGCGTAGAGTTATATAATGAAAACTTGTAGCGACTACTCCTATGAAACTACTTGATGGATTTTCATGAAACTTCACAGGAATGTTGACCTAGCTATCAAAAATCTATCAGTAGAGCTTCAATGTCATTGACCTCTTGTTGTTTACATAGAGTTATATAGCAAAAACTTGTAGCGACTACTCCTCTGAAAGTACATTTCATAAAACTTCACAGGAATGTTGCTCTTGACATCCAGTTGGTCCTAAGAAAATTTCAGGTTGGCCGGAAATTCAATATGGCCACCAAGGCTAAAAATATAATTTAAAAAAACAAGAAGTGACTACTTATTGAAAACTATAAGTGATATTGATATGGGACTTTTTCTAAAATGATCAGCATGACATGATGTTGGTCCTTGATTCCAAATTAAACATGGCTGCCATCTTTGTTTACATATAGTTATGTAGTAAAACTTTTAGCGACTACTCCTGAAACTTCACAGGAATGTTGCTCTTGGTGTCTAGTTGATCCTAGCAGTGATATTGATATGGAACTTTTTCTAAAATGATCAGCATGACACGATGTTGGTCCTTGTTGACAATTGTTTTGATTCGATAAACATGGTTGCCAGCTCGGTCATCTTTGTTTACATAGAGTTATATATAAAAACTTGTAACGACTGCTCTGAAACTACTCAACAGATTTTCATGAAACTTCACAGGAATGCTGATCTAGCTATCAGAACCTACCAGTAGAGCTTCAAGGTCATTGACCTCTTGTTTCTTGATGAAAATGTACTCAGGCCAGTTTGTCAAGGTCATTTATCTGGGTTAAAAAAACCTTGTTATACTGACAAAGCGCTGACAGGTGATACGGGTGTTCCGCAGAACATCCATCTAGTTCCTTGGTATGAACCAATACTGTATACATCCCCCCATCCGTAATCATAAAAAAGTTCTGAGTCATTGTTTTTTTCCGGAGTTATGGCCAGGGCTGTACAAATCCTATAGCCCGACGACCGGGATTAGTCCAAAACCAAAGTCGGGCGTGTCACTTTTTCCAAGATTTCAGTCCCGGACTAATCTAATTTTAAAAAAAGAGAAAGTCGGGCGTGTCACTGTTTGAAAGATTTCAGTCCCAGATTTGTCCAATTAACAATGTCGGCCAACTGTCATGAAACAACCCCAGCACACTTCCCAACGTAATCCTTAAATGCACTCGCTTATGTAATGCAATTAGCATCCACAGTGGCGATCAGCGATTACCCCGGGCAATTTTATCAACAATCAACCATGCCGGAAGTCCTGCCTCCAAATTACTTTACAGTCGGCATTGTCGACATTATCCAATCAATTGACCCGATCTATTTTAATCCAGACCCACTAGCCAATGAAACGACTACTACAGGTAAATCACATGTTCGTCACGTGATTACCTGTTCGTGGTGAGCTGAAAATGGCGATACACCGAAACAATAACACTAACACTTTGATTAATTAGCAATCAGGCCGATTTGTCGGAAATCTGTCGATGAGTAAAGAAACTAAGGACGTTTGATAATGGAAGCATGTTTGATATGAAACGGTAGGAGTAATTTTTTATTGTTTCTCAGTGTATTGTTGAGCGTAATTGTAACAGACATGAAAGGCGGGTGGGGTAACGGTTTGTGCATAGTTAGTGTACTAATTACGTTGGAAGAATTGAGCTGTCAAAAAAATGAAATAAAAACAAAAACTGATATACATAATCAGTTTGATTTCGTATTCGGCAGTGCTAATGTATACATTTCAAAAATGAGTGTTGAACTTTTTCAGTGTTAAATATAAGGAAAATATTCAGAGTGAAAGCGAAAATGAAAGTATAAAAAGAGGAAAAATGTAGAATGTGATACACAGCCAATCAAAAAGTCAAAATTATCTGGTGTAGTGGACAAAAACATAAAAATAAAATGTTTATATTGATTCACATGTTATTATTTTTTTTGCATTAGGTAAAATGGTAATAAAGTAAAGAATCTCATCTGTACCCCTTACCTATATAAAGTTATGACTTTTTTTTCTGTCCATTAAATGATTATCTGAACTGTAATATGAAACTCAATACCTATATTGAAATTTAAAAATGCAGATGTGATTCTTACTATTGCTACTGTTTAACCCAATGGTAGTCTACAATCTATACCACTGAAACATACATTAATTGTCTGAAGAGTATAAAATAAGGATTGTTTCCTTTACTGTGTATAATGAATTGTAATGAGTATGCAAGAAGCAGTTTTAACATATTGAGAAATCGAAAGAATTCATGACTTGTGTCCATTTTTTGGGACAAGTCACAATTTAGTGGCTAAATTTTTTATTTGTACAGCCCTGATGGCACTTTGGTTATTGTGATTATTTACACTGGTATACATACAATGTCCTTGAACATTCCGTTATGGGGAGACGTATGTTTCAATAAAAACAATTTATAATTGTTGTTTTGCTTTTGGCTTGATTTGTACCTGCCAATAAACAATGATAATCCCATCCGGTTTTTTGCCAATAGACAATTGTAATCCCGGTTTTGTTACCCACCAATTACTTTTATTATTGGAAACATGACTTTTGTTGTCAACACCATGATTACAAATAGTTAGTTGTCTTGTTGGAATTCTGCATGTGACGAGGTTGACAGAGGCAGGCCTGCACTTTAAGCTTTATTGATCGACGATTACAGAGCACAATTATGGCGTCACACGTCCTTCACTTTCTTTGGTGATTGCTACTCCTCCAAAACAATGGAGAAGAATTTCGTAAAATTTCGCATGGTGCAGCATTGGTCCTAGCAACTTCCTGAAAAAATATGTTTTTAAAAAAGCTATTTCTCCAGAATTATAAGAGAGATATTAGTGCAGAATTTTTTACTTACATTATTTGCAAGACATTTAGTTGATTCATCATGATTGCTAGTTCTCATATATTGCAATTTCTAGTGTTCTCATATATTGTGGTTGCTAGTTCTCATATATTGCAATTGCTAGTTCTCATATATTGTGATTGCTAGTTCTCATATATTTGCGATTGCTAGTTCTCATATATTGCGATTGCTAGTTCTCATATATTGTGATTGCTAGTTCTCATATATTGCAATGGCTAGTTTTCATATATTGCGATTGCTAGTTCTCATATATTTTGTGATTGCTAGTTCTCATATATTGTGATTGCTAGTTCTCATATATTGCGATTGCTAGTTCTCATATATTTTGTGATTGCTAGTTCTCATATATTGCAATTGCTAGTTCTCATATATTGTGATTGCTAGTTCTCATATATTGCGATTGCTAGTTCTCATATATTGCGATTGCTAGTTCTCATATATTGTGATTGCTAGTTCTCATATATTGCAATGGCTAGTTTTCATATATTGCGATTGCTAGTTCTCCTATATTTTGTGATTGCTAGTTCTCATATATTGTGATTGCTAGTTCTCATATATTGCGATTGCTAGTTCTCATATATTTTGTGATTGCTAGTTCTCATATATTTTGTGATTGCTAGTTCTCATATATTGCAATTTCTAGTTCTCATATATTGTGGTTGCTAGTTCTCATATATTGCAATTGCTAGTTCTCATATATTGTGATTGCTAGTTCTCATATATTGCGATTGCTTGTTCTCATATATTGCGATTGCTAGTTCTCATATATTGTGATTGCTAGTTCTCATATATTGCAATGGCTAGTTTTCATATATTGCGATTGCTAGTTCTCATATATTTTGTGATTGCTAGTTCTCATATATTGTGATTGCTAGTTCTCATATATTGCAATTGCTAGATCTCATATATTTTGTGATTGCTAGTTCTCATATATTTTGTGATTGTTAGTTCTCATATTTTGGGATTGCTAGTTCTCATATATTGCGATTGCTAGTTCTCATATATTGTGATTGCTAGTTCTCATATATTGTGATTGCTAGTTCTCATATATTGTGATTGCTAGTTCTCATATATTGTGATTGCTAGTTCTCATATATTGAGATTGCTAGTTCTCATATATTGCGATTGCTAGTTCTCATATGTTGCAATGGCTAGTTTTCATATATTGCGATTGCTAGTTCTCATATATTTTGTGATTGCTAGTTCTCATATATTGTGATTGCTAGTTCTCATATATTGCGATTGCTAGTTCTCATATATTTTGTGATTGCTAGTTCTCATATATTTTGTGATTGCTAGTTCTCATATTTTGTGATTGCTAGTTCTCATATATTGCGATTGCTAGTTCTCATATATTGTGATTGCTAGTTCTCATATATTGTGATTGCTAGTTCTCATATATTGTGATTGCTAGTTCTCATATATTGTGATTGCTAGTTCTCATATATTGAGATTGCTAGTTCTCATATATTGCGATTGCTAGTTCTCATATGTTGCGATTGCTAGTTCTCATATATTGCGATTGCTAGTTCTCATATCGTAAACCCCCATATAATATACAGGGTATACGGTATGTTGCAATTGCTATACTACTTGCGATTTGCTCATATGTTACTAGTTCTCATATGTTCTTGCCTCTCACTGCTGCGGGTTCGAATCCCACTGGGAGCTCGACTTGCCAAGTGAGAAAGTGTTGATACTTATGGATGGTGGGAAGTATACAGTACTGGAAAAAGAGTGTGGTCTTTGTCTATACAAAAAAATGACCGTCGTATTATATGCGTTGTAAACCTTCTCGCATCTCACTGCTGCGGGTTCGAATCCCACTGGGAGCTCGACTTGTAAGTGAGGAAGTGTCAATTCTTACACATGGCGGGAGGTGTACAGTACTGATTCAACACAGAAAAATGGGTGGTCTGCCTCCAACACAAAAAATCGACCTTCATATACATGTATAACATTACATGTGTTGAAAATGATGTAAAACACCATACAAACAAACAAACAAACAAGTCAAATGTTGCAGTTACCATTTCTCATATGTTGCAATTACCATTTCTCATATGTTGTGATTGCCATTTCCCATATGTTGCTATTACTATTTCTGATATGATGTGATTATCATTTCTCATATGTTGCAATTACCATTTCTCATATGTTGCTATTACTATTTCTCATATGTTGCGATTATCATTTCTCATACGTTGCAATTACCATTTCTCATATGGTGTGATTGCCATGTCTCATATGTTGCAATTACCATTTCTCATATGGTGTGATTGCCATTTCCCTTATGTTGCAATTACCATTTCTCATATATTGAGATTGCTAGTTCTCATATATTGCGATTGCTAGTTCTCATATATTGCGATTGCTAGTTCTCATATATTGCGATTGCTAGTTCTCATACCGTAAACCCCCATATAATATACAGGGTATACGGTATGTTGCAATTGCTATACTACTTGCGATTTGCTCATATGTTACTAGTTCTCATATGTTCTTGCCTCTCACTGCTGCGGGTTCGAATCCCACTGGGAGCTCGACTTGTCAAGTGAGAAAGTGTTGATACTTATGGATGGTGGGAAGTATACAGTACTGGAAAAAGAGTGTGGTCTTTGTCTATACAAAAAATGACCGTCGTATTATATGCGTTGTAAACCTTCTCGCATCTCACTGCTGCGGGTTCGAATCCCACTGGGAGCTCGACTTGTAAGTGAGGAAGTGTCAATTCTTACACATGGCGGGAGGTGTACAGTACTGATTCAACACAGAAAAATGGGTGGTCTGCCTCCAACACAAAAAATTGACCTTCATATACATGTATAACATTACATGTGTTGAAAATGATGTAAAACACCATACAAACAAACAAACAAACAAATCAAATGTTGCAGTTACCATTTCTCATATGTTGCAATTACCATTTCTCATATGTTGTGATTGCCATTTCCCATATGTTGCTATTACTATTTCTCATAAGTTGCGATTATCATTTCTCATATGTTGCAATTACCATTTCTCATATGTTGCTATTACTATTTCTCATATGTTGCGATTATCATTTCTCATACGTTGCAATTACCATTTCTCATATGGTGTGATTGCCATGTCTCATATGTTGCAATTACCATGTCTCATATGTTGCAATTACTTTTTCTCATGTGGTGTGATTGCCATTTCCCTTATGTTGCAATTACCATTTCTCATATGTTGTGATTGCCATGTCTCATATGTTGCAATTACCATGTCTCATATGTTGCAATTACCATTTCTCATATGTTCAATTACAATGTCTCATATGTTGCAATTACCATTTCTCATATGTTGCCATTACCATTTCTCATGTTGCAATTACCATTTCTCATATGTTCAATTACCATGTCTCATATGTTGCAATTACCATTTCTCATATGTTGCAATTATCATTTCTCATATGTTCAATTACCATGTCTCATATGTTGCAATTACCATTTCTCATACGTTGCAATTACCATTTCTCATATGTTGTGATTGCCATGTCTCATATGTTGCGATAACCATTTCTCATACGTTGTTATTACCAATTCTCATAGATTACGATTGCCATTTCCCTTATGTTACGATTGCCATTTCTCGTATGTTGCGATTGCCATCCATATATTGCGGCTTCTATTTCTGATAATTATGTTGTGATTGCTCTCATAACATTTTATTTAAACATAATTTCAGGAGGAATCCAAAACGGCCATCTTAGCCAAGAGGGAGTAAACATTAAGTTAGATTGCTGTTCCACTAGAACCATAAGTGATATTAGAATATTAGAATCTTTTTACATAAGTAATCTGCATGATATATTGTTGGTCATAAATGATAAACGAGGCTTCCGAGATGCCATCAGTGTTAACTCTTGTGGAAAATATTGAGATAGCTACTCTGCTCGAGTAGGGTCGTATTAAGTCTAGGCATTGTCCATATGTCCGTCTGCCTGTCCGTCTGTCCATCTGTCTGTCCGTTAACTTTTACCTGACAACTGATTGTGGGTAATAACTTTCAAAGTATAAGGTCTACAACAAGGAAACTTTGTAACTATCTTCAGCTTTAGCCATCTTTGTGAGCATAGACATAGGTAGGAAAATCTTGGGATTTGTACACTCCAAAACTACTAAGCAGAATTTCGAATTATTGATAGCAACTTTTATTTTGATGTGATTTTTAGGGCCTTTTTGCTATTTTAATCAAGATGGTGTAGCTTAAAGTTTGTAAAAAAAAAAGACATAAAAAAACAAAAATATTTAAATGACTGATCAGCATGGAAGATTTTGTAAAAATGTTGGTCCGATAAAAAAATGTCATTTCCTGATCATCAGCGTGTTCATTCTTCTTCATGGGCTGTTTTCCTCAAACCAGAAGTGATGCCCGTGGTCCTGTCTGATAACATGTTTGTATGGCTATTAAATCTTACAAAATATCACCTAATGATATTTCTAGGTTTTACTAAACTCGGAAATACTGTAAATTTTTGGAATTATCCAAGTGGTATTAACCCTTAACCCGTTACATATATATATATAATTAACTGTCACATATATATATAATTAATGGTTACATATATATATAATTAACTGTTACATATATATATAATTAACTGTTACATATATATATAATTAATTGTTACATATATATAATTAACTGTTCGTTCTTTGAATTAAGACCATTTCATTTATGTGACTAAGGGGTAATCAGCAGCTGGACCATTGTAAACCCTGATCTGCTGATCTGGGTTTACAATGGACGCAAAGGCTATTATAGTCGCGCTTAGCGGGTTACGGGTTAATGTTGGATCACTCCTGAGAGGAAAGATGCTTTAATTACTATACATAATCAGTGATTGATTCATTGGAACTAACTTTTATTGTTTTATTATTGATTAGAACAAACGTTAGTACCTTTTATACTTGTGTTCTGTTTTATCTCTACAGTTACTAGTGTGCTAGAACAAAAACTGTGGTACATCTGTACTGTTTGATTTGGATCCATCTATTTTGTCATTTTTTGGATTCTGACTTATTAGTAATGGCAGACAATGAACTTTTAACTGCTGTATATTGTACTTAATTTATATTTAGTTAGAGCAGTCTTGTGTTCACCCCTGAGTTATCTTAGTAGGTGTTCTTGCTAAAAGCTTTGCTAATTAGGAGGTATGTGACACCAATTACATGAATGAGAGCGAGGATGCCAACGTTTTGTCTCATGGGATGAACCTACAACATGCTATTCTGTGAAGAATAAGGCTGTTGATGCTATTTGCTAATCTGTACAGTGTTTGTATTGTAACTGAACAGGCATTACAAAGTTGGCACTAAGGTTTCGATAAATAATATACAAATATCGAAAATTGTGAAAAATATTCTCAATTTGAATAACATTTTCTAACAAAATGAAAAAATACCATACTTAATGAGATAATTTCTGAAGATTTAGTAGCCATTTCCATTAGCAATTTTGGCTACTCAGTATTTGTAGTGCTTATGAAGTATTGTGAACTAGGGACCTAGCTACTATGTACGCTTATATATATACACTTGTTTCTTCACCCTGTGGAAGAAAAAGAAGCTAAGATTTCTTAATGGGAAAATCTTAGCTTATAAAGACCAGTGACCATGGTGCACCGATTTAAAAGGTTTTATTCTAACAATTATAATAAGACACACCACAATGCACTTTAATATTTATTAAACATGTATGAATATAATTATATCAATATTTATGTGTCTGGGATGCACTAGATGGACTGATTTTGCATTCTGATATATATATTTAAAAAAAGCGATATATATATATATATAAAAAAAAGCGGTGGGAGCATGCTTTCAATAGCACGACATTCGCTTCTATGATGCTACACTAAATATTCTTTTGTAGACAGCATCAAAAATCTTTGCAACACACCTGTGACGGCCTTGATGATGAAAATTGAAGTAGATTATGGATATATTATTGAAGGTGTTAATAAATCGCAATTGTAAACAACACCTGTTAATGGCTTGCACGAGCAACATATGCGTCATCACCTTGTGCATTGGTTTGAGTTTTCCTGTATGTGTCTTCACGAAAACTTAACGTTGGCTATAACTTTCTCTTTTTTTGATATTTCTTCATCAACCTTCAATATATACTTGTCAGGACAACATCGACATGGCCATAACTAAAATATAAAGGTCAAGGTCACATTGAAGGTCATTATATGGGTTATATACTCATTTTTTTTCTTCAAGAAAACTTAGTCAGGCCAGTTTGTCAAGGTCATTTATCTGAGTCCAAAAATTTGTTATACTGACAAAGCGCTGACAGGTGACACACGTGTTCCACGGAACACCCATCCAGTTATTACTTGCATTTCTCAAACAGTTTTGAATGGGTTGTTTCCAAACTTCATATACACATAACAACTGAAGACCTTATGTCCCTGTACATCATCCATTGTTGATTGCCTAATTTATTTCAGAATTATGGCCCTTTGTTTGACTTAGAATTAAAGTGGGGGTGAATATTCATCACCTTCAGTGATAGTTCTAGTTTTGATGATATTCATCTGTTAAGCATATTAATTGTTCAGGAAATAACAGCTGTAAGGGTCACCGAAATGTAGGGCCGATCTGTACAGCAGAAAGGGACACTTGTTGTCCCAAAAATACTTGTGTCAGATATTACCTCAATGTTGATATCTTAATTTATAAACAAAATATGAAGTTCATGTTAAAATTGCATAGAAATTGCTAAAAGATTTGTGTTAATTGCAAATATCCCATAAAAGATATTACTAAATGTTACTCCTGTTAATGACGGTTAAATAAGCAATTATCATACATACTGTTGTCATAGCGATTACAGTATCTTCATTTTGAAATAAAGGACAGTTATAATGGCAGGTATTCAATTCTTTATTAGTGACAATGGCCTCCGGTTGAGAAATTAGAATACCAGCAGAAGCTTTATTCTCCTTCAGTTTTTCACTGCACTTAAAATCTCAGATGACGATATTTCAGAATTAAATATAATGTCTTTTATCTCTGTTATTGGAGTATCACCATTTAAGGCAAACTCGATGTCATTAGCATTACTATAATCAATGTCAAACTGATTAAATAACTGACTGAAATGATTGAACCACTCAGGTTCTAATATTCGAGGCTTTGAAGTTTTACTTGAAGTACATTGCGTAACTTTATTCCAGAACTTCCTCGGATAGTACTGGTTCTTCCCAGAAAAAATGGGTGGTCTGCCTCTTAGTTACCACAAAAAAAGATTGACCGTCATATATGGCCTAAAATTTGTTAAAAATGACCTAAAACACAAACAAACTAACAAACAAAGGACAGTTATAATAAAATTTACTATAGGTAAAGTACATTCACCAGAGAAATGTTAATTATAGTTATGATGTTATGATTCATGGTTTGATGTTATATTGACATGGAAGCATGCTTTGATGTGGTGGGTTTTCTATGTTGTGATGGCTTAACTGCACCTGGGGATCTTTCCAGGAAATGTTATCTAAACAAACAAGAGACAGTTCCTGGTTTGTCATATTGCACTCTTAGGCCAGAGTTTTTCTGCCCCCCGAAAATCGCACCGTCCATCCGGATTCTGTCTGTCTGTCCGTCATTCCGAAGTTCGTGTCCGGACTGTAACTTCACAACCCCTGCAGAGATTTTTAAATAACTTGGCACAAGTGATCACCATAACAAGACGATGTGTCGCGCGCAAAATCCAAGTCCGTACCTCAAAGGTCAAGGTCACACTTGAAGTTCATAGGTAAAAAAACAGGTACGCAATTTCGTGTCCGGACCGTAACGTCACAACCCCTGCAGGGATTTTTAAATAACTTGGCACAAGTGATCACCATAACAAGATGATGTGTCGTGCGCAAAACCCAGATCCGTACCTCAAAGGTCAAGGTTACACTTGAAGTTTATAGGTCAAAAACAGGTACGTAATTTCGTGTCCGGACCGTAACGTCACAACCCCTGCAGGGATTTTTTAATTACTTTGCACAAGTGATCACCATAACAAGACGATGTGTCGCGCGCAAAACCCAGGTCCGTACCTCAAAGTTCAAGGTCACACTTGCAGTTCATAGGTCAAAAACAGGTACGCAATTTCGTGTCCGGACCGTAACGTCACAACCCCTGCAGGGATTTTTAAATAACTTGGCACAAGTGATAACCATAACAAGACGATGTGCCGCGTGCAAAACCCAGGTCTTCAAGGTCAAGGTCACACTTGGAGGTCAAAAGTCAAATTGTGTCAGGTCAATAACTCTGGCATTCATGGACGGATTTTCAAATAACTTGGCCCAAGTGCTCACCACAACAAGACGATGTGTCGCGCACAAAATCCAGGTCTGTGGCCCCAAGGTCAAGGTCACATTTAGAGGTCAAAGGTCAAATCATGTCCGGTCAATAACTTTTGCATGCCTGGACCGATTTTCAAATAACTTGGCACAAGTGCTCCCACAACCAAATGAGATGTCATGCAAAAATCCAGGTCCATGGCTCCAAGGTCAAGGTCATACTTAGAGGTCAAAGGACATTTCAGGGGCATTTATCACTTACAGTGATATTTCTTGTTTATTTTAAGTTTTACGGTAGAGCCTACCCTAAATTTTGCAAAACTGAAATAAAAATAAAAGTCGAAATTGTGGATTTTATTTATTTTTTCCTCCGGTTCGATCTGCTACATCTTTTTAAAAAAAAAAAAGTTGTGCCTATCCTAAAACTTATTTTATAACGTAAAATCGCAAACTTTTTTTTTAAAATTTGGATTATGACTTAGTATTTACTTTGCAAGGTTGGAAATCGAAGTATTAATTTAGTCTGTTTAATATACATGCTTGCAAACACAATTTAATGCATACCATTGAACACCACAATACCTATTTCGCTCTACTAGGCATTTAGTTCATAAACCTTTCTTGAGAATATTCTTAGTCTTGACCTATGTCAGGGAAAAATATGTCTATTATTCTTGCATCTGTGAAAGATAAACATTCAATAATTTCAAGTTTATATATTACATTTTGTTTCGATTTGAAGTGTGTTTAATAGCAAATTTGTGATAATTTCTGTAAAATACATACTCAAAAATATATTAATTTGACAGTCAACAAACCAATTCTCAAGAGTGGAAGGTATTTTTAAGAACAGTATGTGAATTTGAGATAACATGTTGGCAGTTTTAACATAAAGTGGATGTTGGTTACATTTATATGCAAAACAACTTGAAAAAAAAATCAACATAAAAATGAAGCAATACATTTAATATTAATGTTTCGAGAAAAACTTGTTTTATGAAGAATAAAAAATCTGAAATTTTCTAATTTTTTTTTTTTTTTTTTAACGACTCTTCATTTTACCCATTTTTTTTATTATTATATCATCCTCCTACTGCATTTTTTTCCAAAATCTCCCGTAAAACTAACTATAAAAAATCTGGCCTTACAGTAGAATATAACAAGTGTTAGTGTATTTAGAAATTAAAATTAGAAGACAATTAAACAGCTTACGTTTATGGAGACGACTGATATCTATGAATAATAATAGACTTACAAAAAAGATTTTTCTTTGGGATTATTCAAAATGTAAAAACAATTGGTCGCATGATATTAAAACAATTTTCAAAGAAATTAACTGTGTTTCAGCCTTTGATAATTTGTCACTACAAGATTTTAACAATACGTCTTTTATACACGAAGTTAAAGCAAAACTGATGACAATATATAAGGAAAAATGGCTCAATGATGTTAATTCTCAAACCAAATTGAGCAATTATAAACTTTTTAAAGATACATATGAACGCGAAAATTATGTTCAGTTAAATTTAAGGAAACACATACGCTCTGTGATTGCTCAATTTAGAGCAGGTTCATTGCCAATAGTAATTGAATTAGGCCGATACCACAGAATTCCAGGACAAAATAGAATATGTAAACAACGTCAGGCTCAGTGTGTAGAAACAGAAAATCACTTTCTATTGTACTGCGAGAGGCACAATGCCTCTCGAATTGAACTATTGCATACATTAAATGAACTGTGTCCAGACACAGCTACCGAGGCAGACAAAATTAAAGTGCTTTTAACAAATGAAAGGATTCTATTAAAAACGGCAGTTTATTATAAATGCCTTAAAAAATCGTACAAATTAATGTGTACTATATTTTTCATGTTTACTTTTGTTATACCTATTAAATGAGTTGTAAAATCAATAATGCAATTGATATTTCTATAGTGACTAATAAGTCTCATTAGGCTGGGTATCAATTTGTTTACTTAATATTGCCTATATTATACTGTATTGTTTTGTATATGTAATATTTTGTAACGATGTTATTTGTCACTTTAATAAAATAATAAAATATATATCCTACTTTTCAATCCAATCAGATTGACTAGATTTGCAAAATGTGTATAAAGTTATTTCATTAAAACTCACATTATATCTCTATTTTATTGAATGTGGACCTGGAATGTTCATTCCCTTTGGTGCCATATAACCTTTTTGTGTTGGTGTGCCATATAACCCCAATTATTATTTTTTTTATTTTGTTAAGTGCCATCAATATTTATTTAGAGTTTAAGCCGCATTGCGCGTGCATCTTAATACAATGGTACACTGCGCTCGCGGGAATGTTCATTTGCATATTTATAATGCCATTGTTCATTGAATTGTTGAAGAGTAGGTTAAACAGTAAGCATTTATTAAGTTGAATTTGAACAAAATAAACCCCCAAAATTTCATCCGTACGGTTGCTACATTAGAGTTTCTATTTTGTTTAAATTCCTTCTATTTTGTTAAAATTCCACTTACACTCAGGCGGGGTGTGATGGGGTGTGGGCTGCGAGGGAATGTTGAAACATTTTAAACAGCTTTAGTGTTAAGAGGTCTGGATTACTTGGAAATGGGTGACAAAATCAAATGATAAACAAAATGGTTCTTCTATAAGAGATGTGGAAGGCTCCATATGATAATCTATGACATCTTAGTTCTACATTACCATAGTTTGAATATTTATAGTTCTAATGTATTTCATATTCATTTAAAAAGCACCTTCAAATGGTCATAACTACATGATTATGGTTTACACAGAATATGGTATACTGTCTAGCATTACAAGCAGACACACTGCAGTAATAAAATTTAACAATTGCCGCCAAAAATTTCAATCTCTGGAGGCATCTTAACGGGAGATGTCGTAGCAGTATTGATCATCTGTCATATAATAAGATGGTGAGAATCTCGGGGAAATTCCTGGATTTGTGGCAGCATGAGACAATGATACTTCCAGATAATTCATACAGTTAAAAATAGATCACCGATTACCAGTCTACTGTTTTTCAATAAGAGTTGTAAGCACTGAAAGGTTACAATAAAAAGCAAGATTTGCTGACCTTATAGAAAATTAAGTTAAAGAATAGGAATCTTATAGATGAAACCACATGTGGCTTAGCTGTAAAGTGCGTCATAGCATGCGTTACTGACAGCGATGTTTGCGGTAATGTGGGTAATTTGATCTGTACAAGAAAACATTCCATGGCACAGTATTTGGTGTCATCCAATAAGCAAATGTACATTTTGATATTAAAAGATACAAGCATCGATCTTGTTGTCATATTTCATTGCTAATTTCTTTCACCAGTTATTTCACAAAATGAAAGTGTCAATTTTTAAGATATCAAAATTTGTTCACTGAGGTTAGAAGTAGGTCTGTTACTACGTTTACAGTGTGACTTACAATTGTATTAAATTGAATTGGATTTGATAGTCGCACCAACAGCTAAGGTCATATGGCGACTTTTCCAGCTTGCATTTGTGGAGGAAGACCCCAGGTGCCTCTGTGGGCAATTTTCGGACCACCGACGTTCCGCAAGCCAGCTGGATAGCTTCCTCACATAAAGATTCCTAGGCCCATGCTAAGTATATACATATAATTTCAATGTCAAGGTCAGCAAAACTAGGAGTCAGCATGAAACCATTGTCCGTCATCATCCATCGTCGTTGTCCATCACACTTTTAACCTGCAGCCTAACCTTGGCCATAACTTGAAAAGTATTTAACATGTTCATGAAACTTCACACACGTTTTCGTCTTTACCTAAGGAATGCTGTTACACATGTCCAATAACTCTGACTCATTTTGACTAGAGTTATGCCCCCTTTCATAAAACTTTAACCTGCGACCTAACCATAACTAGCCATAACTTAAGAAATACTTGACCTATGTTCATGAAACTTCACACATATATTCATCTTGCCACACATAATATTGTTACCCATGACCAATAACTCTGATATTCATTTTGACAGAGTTATGCCCCCTTTCATAAAACTGTAACCTGTAACCTAACCAAGCTCATAACTGGCCATAACTTGAAAAGTATTTGACCTATGTTCATGGAACTTCACACACATATTCGTGTTAACTGAAGGAATGTTGTTACACATGTCCAATAACTCTGACTTTTATTTTGGCAGAGTTATGCCTCCTTTTCATAAAATTTTAACCTGCAACCTAACCCAGCTCATAACTTGACAAAATATTGACCTGTGGTCATGAAACTTTATACAGTTCTTCCTTATCAATTATGCCCCTTTTCATAAACTTTAACACTTTAAAAAAAAAAGAACTGCTCCATAATTCATGAAGGATTGCACCATGTGTCTTTCAACTTTATAGTTAGATTGTACTTGCTGAATTAAGCACACGGCAGGCGACACAAGTGTTCTGTGGAACACCCTTCTAGTTTTATCTTGTTCTTTATTTAAACATTAACCCTATGTGGTCCCCGGGCAGGAATAGGGCTACTGCTTATCCAGGCAGAGGGGTTAACCCACATCCCCTCTCCATCATGATCCCTGAATTGTTTCTGGAGCTACTTGAGGGGTGGCAGAAAACAATGATTTTTAGAAGAGAATTTGCAGCAACTCTGCAGTTTGCAAGAGAAAAGGTTCTAAGCCCATTCTCCATATTTTTTATCTAGATGTAAATGCAGAGTGGGCTCTGAATGTTTATTCCCATTGGCACCATATAACCTTTTTGTGTGTTGGTGTGCGCATAAAACTACTAATTCAACTTTGAAATATAGTTACAATACATGTAGTTTCCCATTCACTTCTCTAAAAAAACTTGTCAACTAGCTTCCGTCAAAGAGACACCTCATAGCATTATATCGGAAAAGTAGATTAGGCCTTGGAAGACTACTTGGTATTAGCAGTAATGCAAATTTTCTTTGAAGAATTACTTGATTTCCATGTTTTAAGCATTAATGATGCACACTGGAAGCTAGAATGTTCCATACTCTTGTGTGTAGCATCTAAATCTGGCTTCTGTCCATCATTGATCACAACACCAGTGCAGCTAATGGGGGACATTAACTGGTCCTGTTAACATCCCTATTCATGAGACTTGTATCACATAATTATATAGAAGAACTGAGAGGAATGTATTTCATAGTCATATGAAGAGTACAATGAACCTGTTCTCTGTAAAATCTGATGGACTGTTAGTCACATTGGAAAAGGCTACAGCATTCATTGTATACATTTTAATCATTTAATATTATGGCCATTAAGATTCTTTGTTTCTCAAGAAATGTTGATATAATTTGATGAATTTGCTATTTTTTAAAAAAAGTTTGTTTTGAAAACCTATACCTATACCTCAGTCAAACAACTGGTTCTCTAAGACCTCTGGTAGACAACTGGTCATCTAAGACCTCTGGTAGACAACTGGTTCTCTCAGACCTCTGGTAGACAACTGGTTCTCTCAGACCTCTGGTAGACAACTGGTTCTCTAAGACCTCTGGTAGACAACTGGTTCTCTAAGACCTCTGGTAGACAACTGGTTCTCTAAGACCTCTGGTAGACAACTGGTACTCTAGACAACTGGTTCTCCAAGACCTCTGGTAGACAACTGGTTCTCTAAGACCTCTGGTAGACAACTGGTTCTCTAAGACCTCTGGTAGACAACTGGTTCTCTAAGACCTCTGGTAGACAACTGGTTCTCTCAGACCTCTGGTAGACAACTGGTTCTCTAAGACCTCTGGTAGACAACTGGTTCTCTAAGACCTCTGGTAGACAACTGGTACATTAATATCTCTGGCAGACAATGGGTACACTGAAATCTCTGGTACATAACTGGTACACAATGGTCTCTTGTAGACAACTGGTACACTAAGACCTCTGGTACACAAATGGTACACTAGACCTCTTGAACACAACTGGTACACTAAGACCTCTGGTAGACAACTGGTACACTAATATCTCTGATACACAACTAAAACCTCTGGTATACGACTGATACTCTAAGGTCTCTTGTAGACAACTGGTACACTAAGACCTCTGGTAGACAACTGGTACACTAAGACTTCTGGTAGACAACTGGTACTCTAAGATCTCTGGTAGACAACTGGTACGCTAAGACCTCTGGTAGACAACTGGTACAATAAGACCTCTGGTAGACAACTGGTACTCTAAGATCTCTGGTAGACAACTGGTACTCTAAGATCTCTGGTAGACAACTGGTACACTAAGACCTCTGGTAAACAACTGGTACACTAAGACCTCTGGTAGACAACTGGTACACTAAGACCTCTGGTAGACAACTGGTATACTAAGGTCTCTGGTAGACAACTGGTATACTAAGACCTCTGGTAGACAACTGGTACACTAAGGTTGCTGGTAGACAACTGGTACAGTAAGGTCTGGGGTAGACAACTGGTACAGTAAAGTCTGGGGTAGACAACTGGTACAGTAAAGTCTGGGGTAGACAATTGGTACAGTAAGGTCTGGGGTAGACAACTGGTACACTAAGACCTCTGGTTGACAACTGGTACACTAAGACTTCTAATAGTCAACTGATACACTAAGATCTTTGGTCTCTGGTAGACAGCTGGTACAGTAAAGTCTGAGGGAAGACAATTGATACAGTAAGGTCTGGGGTAGACAACTGGTAAACTAAGACCTCTGGTTGACAACTGATACACTAAGATCTCTGGTAGACAGCTGGTACACTTGGGTTTCTGGTAGACAACTGGTACACTAAGGTCTCTGTTAGACAGCTGGTACACTAATGTCTCTGGTAGACAACTGGTACAGTAAGACCTCTGGCAGAAAACTGGTACACTTAGACCTCTGGTAGACAACTCGCACACTAAGATCTCTAGTAGACAACTGGTACACTAAGACCTCTGATAGACAACTGGTACACTAAGGTCTCTTGTAGACAACTGGTACACTAAGACCTCTGATAGACAACTGGTACACTAAGGTCTCTTGTAGACAACTGGTACACTAAGACCTCTGGTTAGACAACTGGTACACTAAGACCTCTGGTAGACAACTGGTACACTAAGACCTCTGGTAAAAAACTGGTACAATAAGACCTGATCGACAACTGGTACACTAATATCTCTGATACACAACTAAAACCTCTGATAGACAACTGATACTCTAAGGTCTCTTGTAGACAACTGGTACACTCAGACCTCTGGTTAGACAACTGGTACACTAAGACCTCTGGTAGACAACTCGTACACTATGACCTCTGGTAGACAACTGGTACACTAAGTCCTCTGGTAGACAACTGGTACACTATGACCTCTGGTAGACAACTGGTACACTAAGGTTGCTGGTAGACAACTGGTGAAGTAAGGTCTGGGGTAGACAACTGGTACAGTAAAGTCTGAGGGAAGACAATTGGTACAGTAAGGTCTGGGGTAGACAACTGGTATACTAAGACTTCAGGTTGACAACTGATACACTAAGATCTCTGGTAGACAACTGGTACACTAATGTCTCTGGTAGACAACTGGTACAGTAAGGTATGGGTAGTCAACTGGTACAGTAAGGTCTGCAGTTTACAACTGGTACTCTAAGGTCTCTGGTAGACAACTGGTACACCACGGTCTCTGGTAGACAATTTGTACACTAAGATCTCGGGTAGACAACTGGTACACTAAGGTATGTGGTAGACAACTGGTACACTAAGGTCTCTGGTAGACAACTGGTACACTAAGACCTCTGGTAGACAACTGGTACACTAAGGTATGGGGTAGACAACTAGTACAGTAAGGTCTGGGGTAGACAACTGGTACAGTAAGGTCTGGGGTAGACAACTGGTACAGTAATGTCTGGGGTAGACAACTGATACAGTAAGGTCTGGGGTAGACAACTGGTACAGTAAGGTCTGGGGTAGACAACTGGTACAGTAAGGTCTGGGGTAGACAACTGATACAGTAAGGTCTGGGGTAGACAAATGATACTGTAAGGTCTGGGGTAGACAACTGGTACAGTAAGGTCTGGGGTAGACAACTGATACAGTAAGGTCTGGGGTAGACAACTGATACAGTAAGGTCTGGGGTAGACAACTGGTACAGTAAGGTCTGGGGTAGACAACTGGTAAACTAAGACCTCTGGTTGACAACTGATACACTAAGATCTCTGGTAGACAGCTGGTACACTTGGGTTTCTGGTAGACAACTGGTACACTAAGGTCTCTGTTAGACAGCTGGTACACTAATGTCTCTGGTAGACAACTGGTACAGTAAGACCTCTGGCAGAAAACTGGTACACTTAGACCTCTGGTAGACAACTCGCACACTAAGATCTCTAGTAGACAACTGGTACACTAAGACCTCTGATAGACAACTGGTACAATAAGGTCTCTTGTAGACAACTGGTACACTAAGACCTCTGATAGACAACTGGTACACTAAGGTCTCTTGTAGACAACTGGTACACTAAGACCTCTGGTTAGACAACTGGTACACTAAGACCTCTGGTAGACAACTGGTACACTAAGACCTCTGGTAAAAAACTGGTACAATAAGACCTGGTCGACAACTGGTACACTAATATCTCTGATACACAACTAAAACCTCTGATAGACAACTGATACTCTAAGGTCTCTTGTAGACAACTGGTAAACTCAGACCTCTGGTTAGACAACTGGTACACTAAGACCTCTGGTAGACAACTCGTACACTATGACCTCTGGTAGACAACTGGTACACTAAGTCCTCTGGTAGACAACTGGTACACTATGACCTCTGGTAGACAACTGGTACACTAAGGTTGCTGGTAGACAACTGGTGAAGTAAGGTCTGGGGTAGACAACTGGTACAGTAAAGTCTGGGGTAGACAATTGGTACAGTAAGGTCTGGGGTAGACAACTGGTACAATAAGACCTCTGGTTGACAACTGGTACACTAAGACCTCTCATAGTCAACTGATACACTAAGATATTTGGTCTCTGGTAGACAGCTGGTACAGTAAAGTCTGAGGGAAGACAATTGGTACAGTAAGGTCTGGGGTAGACAACTGGTATACTAAGACCTCTGGTTTGCAACTGATACACTAAGATCTCTGGTAGACAACTGGTACACTAATGTCTCTGGTAGACAACTGGTACTGTAAGGTATGGGTAGACAACTGGTACAGTAAGGTCCGGGGTAGACAACTGGTATACTAAGACCTCTGGTTGACAACTGATACACTAAGATCTCTGGTAGACAACTGGTACACTAATGTCTCTGGTAGACAACTGGTACAGTAAGGTATGGGTAGACAACTGGTACAGTAATGTCTGGGGTAGACAACTGGTATACTAAGACTTCAGGTTGACAACTGATACACAAAGATCTCTGGTAGACAACTGGTACACTAATGTCTCTGGTAGACAACTGGTACAGTAAGGTATGGGTAGTCAACTGGTACAGTAAGGTCTGCAGTTTACAACTGGTACTCTAAGGTCTCTGGTAGACAACTGGTACACCACGGTCTCTGGTAGACAATTTGTACACTAAGATCTCGGGTAGACAACTGGTACACTAAGGTATGTGGTAGACAACTGGTACACTAAGGTCTCTGGTAGACAACTGGTACACTAAGACCTCTGGTAGACAACTGGTACACTAAGGTATGGGGTAGACAACTAGTACAGTAAGGTCTGGGGTAGACAACTGGTACAGTAAGGTCTGGGGTAGACAACTGGTACAGTAATGTCTGGGGTAGACAACTGATACAGTAAGGTCTGGGGTAGACAACTGGTACAGTAAGGTCTGGGGTAGACAACTGGTACTGTAAGGTCTGGGGTAGACAACTGATACAGTAAGGTCTGGGGTAGACAACAACTGATACTGTAAGGTCTGGGGTAGACAACAACTGATACTGTAAGGTCTGGGGTAGACAACTGGTACAGTAAGGTCTGGGGTAGACAACTGATACAGTAAGGTCTGGGGTAGACAACTGATACAGTAAGGTCTGGGGTAGACAACTGGTACAGTAAGGTCTGGGGTAGACAACTGATACAGTAAGGTCTAGGGTAGACAACTGGTACAGTAAGGTCTGGGGTAGACAACTGGTACAGTAAGGTCTGGGGTAGACAACTGATACAGTAAGGTCTTGGGTAGACAACTGGTACAGTAAGGTCTGGGGTAGACAACTGGTACAGTAAGGTCTGGGGTAGACAACTGATACAGTAAGGTCTGGGGTAGACAACTGATACAGTAAGGTATGGGGTAGACACCTGATACTGTAAGGTCTGAGTTAGACAACTGATACAGTAAGGTCTGGGGTAGACAACTGGTACACTAAGATCTCTTTTTAGACGACTGGTACAATAAGGTCTGGGGTAGACAACTGGTACAGTAAGGTCTGGGGAAGACAACTGATACAGTAAGGTCTAGGGTAGACAACTGATACAGTAAGGTCTGGGGTACACAACTGATACAGTAAGGTCTGGGGTAGACAACTGATACAGTAAGGTCTGGGGTACACAACTGGTACAGTAAGGTCTGGGGTAGACAACTGATACAGTAAGGTCTGGGGTAGACAACTGGTACAGTAAGGTCTGGGGTAGACAACTGGTACAGTAAGGTCTGGGGTAGACAACTGATACAGTAAGGTCTGGGGTAGACAACTGGTACAGTAAGGTCTGGGGTAGACAACTGGTACAGTAAG
The DNA here is from genome assembly GCA_037043455.1 of Cyrtodaria siliqua. NCBI lineage: Eukaryota > Metazoa > Mollusca > Bivalvia > Adapedonta > Hiatellidae > Cyrtodaria > Cyrtodaria siliqua. Next base: position 76,942 of record JAWPHD010010358.1, read on the forward strand.
GTCTGGGGTAGACAACTGATACAGTAAGGTTTGGGGTAGACAACTGATACAGTAAGGTATGGGGTAGACACCTGATACTGTAAGGTCTGAGTTAGACAACTGATACAGTAAGGTCTGGGGTAGACAACTGGTACACTAAGATCTCTTTTTAGACGACTGGTACAATAAGGTCTGGGGTAGACAACTGGTACAGTAAGGTCTGGGGAAGACAACTGATACAGTAAGGTCTAGGGTAGACAACTGATACAGTAAGGTCTGGGGTACACAACTGATACAGTAAGGTCTGGGGTAGACACCTGATACTGTAAGGTCTGGGGTAGACAACTGGTACTGTAAGGTCTGGGGAAGACAACTGATACAGTAAGGTCTGGGGAAGACAACTGATACAGTAAGGTCTAGGGTAGACAACTGATACAGTAAGGTCTGGGGTACACAACTGATACAGTAAGGTCTGGGGTACACAACTGATACAATAAGGTCTGGGGTACACAACTGGTATACTAAGGTCTCTTTTAGACAACTGGTACAATAAGGTCTGGGGTAGACAACTGGTACACTAAGGTCTCTCTTTTAGGCAACTGACACAGTAAGGTCTGGGGTAGACAATTGGTATACTAAGGTCTCTTTTAGACAACAGGTACAGACAACTGGTAGTCTAAGGTCTCTAGTAGACAACTCATACACTAAGAACTCTGGTAGACAACTAGTACTCTAAGGTCTCTCGTAGACAACTGGTACACTTAGGTCTCTGATAGACAACTGGTACTGTAACGTCTCTGGTAGACAACTGGTACACTAAGGTCTCTGGTAGACAACTGGTACACTAAGACTTCCGGTAGACAACTGCTACTCTGAGATCTCTGGTAGATAACTGGTAAATTAAAGTCTCAGGCCCGGTTTGATGAAATGACTTACGACCATTATCTTAAGTTAATTTCTTAAATTCTTTACTATTTGATTTACAGTTCACAAATGAATTGAATGTTGTTTAACGGCTCATCAACACAGTATAGGTTATTTAGAGCCGCCCCAGAGAGAGGGGAAGGATACATAGGAATCCGGGAACCTGCCCTACTCTTATTATCGAATAGATTCCTATGGTTCTTTAACGTGCTCGGAGGATAGACCGATACACGGGACCGCCTGGTTTACGTCACCATCCGACGGACGAGCCTAAGGTAAAGTGTCTTGCCCAAGAACACACCGACGGAACTCAGTGGCACCACGGAGGATTGAACCCGGGGCCTCCGGTTACAAATCCGCCGCGCTACCGACTGCGCCACGCCAGCCCCCTAGTTCACAAATGAACGTGATTTCATTTTCTTTTCTTGTACATTTGATATTTCTGCACATAATGCACACATAAGTGTCTACATTGAATGCTTAGGTGCAAAAATGTGAACAGTTTTGAAATTTGAGACTTTATATATCGTAAGATGTTTAATAAAACAGACCCCAGGTAGACACATGGTACACAAAGATCTCAGGTAGACAACAAGATCTGTGGTAGACAACTGGTACACTAAGATCTCTGGTAGACAACAAGATCTGTGGTAGACAACTGGTACACTAAGATCTCTGGTAGACAACAAGATCTGTGGTAGACAACTGGTACACTAAGATCTCTGGTAGACAACAAGATCTGTGGTAGACAACTGGTACACTAAGATCTCTGGTAGACAACAAGATCTGTGGTAGACAACTGGTACACTAAGATCTCTGGTAGACAACAAGATCTGTGGTAGACAACTGGTACACTAAGATCTCTGGTAGACAACAAGATCTGTGGTAGACAACTGGTACACTAAGATCTCTGGTAGACAACAAGATCTGTGGTAGACAACTGGTACACTAAGATCTCTGGTAGACAACAAGATCTGTGGTAGACAACTGGTACACTAAGATCTCTGGTAGACAACAAGATCTGTGGTAGACAACTGGTACACTAAGACTCTGGTAGACACTAAGATCTCTGGTAGACAACAAGATCTGTGGTAGACAACTGGTACACTAAGATCTCTGGTAGACAACAAGATCTGTGGTAGACAACTGGTACACTAAGATCTCTGGTAGACAACAAGATCTGTGGTAGACAACTGGTACACTAAGATCTCTGGTAGACAACAAGATCTGTGGTAGACAACTGGTACACTAAGATCTCTGGTAGACAACAAGATCTGTGGTAGACAACTGGTACACTAAGACTCTGGTAGACACTAAGATCTCTGGTAGACAACAAGATCTGTGGTAGACAACTGGTACACTAAGACTCTGGTAGACAACTGGTACTTTAAGATTTCTGTCAGACAACTGCTACTCTGCCTTCATTTGGACAACTACATGTATACTTGGAACAATATTTAAGGGAACTCCAAATTTACTCATATCGCATATAAATACAAATGGAGTTGCATTCCGGAATGGAATTTCAATATCTGGTCCATGCATCATGTGCATCCATGCATGAACGACATCACCATGGCATACTTGATAACAAACGGCAGATTGTTTCCCTTTGAATTCGCCGCCATTCGTCCTGCAACTTGGCTTGCCCCAGCTGTTGCAAATTGTCCACCTTGGGCCGTCTGTTGCGAACCCTGCGCCCCAAAACATCCCAAAGATGTTCGATGGGGGACATGTATGGAGACTTAGCGGGCCAGGGCAACGTTGCCACAGCTTGCTGCCTCAGAAAGTCAACGGCAACGCGAGCCCTGCGAGGACGTGCGTTATCATCCTGGTATTCAAAGTTCCACCCTACATGCTGAGCAAAGGGAATGACCGTCGGGCATAAAATTTCAAACACATAACGTTGACCTGTCATGTTTCGTTGGACCAGTGTCAAATCCGTTCTGTTGTGGTAGGTTATGCTTGCCCAGACCATGATACTGCCATCCCCGTACCTATCGTGCTCTTGGACTGCCACAGGATGGTAACGCTCACATCGTCATCTCCAAACATGTAATCTCCCATCTGTGAAGCATACACAGAACCGCGATTCATTGGAGAACATGGTGTATCTCCAATGACGGAGCTGACGAGATCCAAATTGGTGTGCCCACTGGTTCCTGAACTCCTTTGAAAGGATGCCGCGATTTCAATCCCGCACTTTTCAGTCTGTTTCGCATGGTTGACTTTGACAATTGGATACCCGTGGCAGCTCTGAAGTTATCCCTTAATTCTGGTGCAGAAATGAACCTATTGCGCAAAGCGATGGTTCGGATGTAACGGTCCTGCAGGGTGGTTGTCTTTCATGGCCTTCCCTAGCTAATCTGATATCGGGTAACCAATCTAAAAATGACACTTTTTTATTTTCCAAAGTGTCTAGCAATGGCATTTTGAGATTGGCCAGCCTATGCCTATAGCACGCAATTTTTCATTTTCGCTCATGTACACCCTTGCGACCATTTTCGAACATTTCTCACCATCAGTGTGAGAAGTGGCTGTACCCTTGAGAGGCACGTGCAAGTTACCAGGATGTGCCATCCTGCATGATCTGCACGTGCTTTAGGCACAATTTGATTAGGTTTGCTGTCCTCGTTCATTAGATATCCGAATTATAACAGAGCCGCCCATGGCCATATTAATTCGAATGTGCAGGGGGTTCCCTTAAATATTGTTCCCAGTATCATATACTGATTTGGTGTTTTTTGTTTTCATAAAACAGAATTGATAGAATGCATGACCGACGTCATCAACAATAGATAGCAGCTAGCCTGCTGAGGCTTTGGCTGAATTGAGAGCAGATAATATCTTGATACTGCCCATAAAGATTACATTGAAGTGAAAACATATTCTGGAAGCACTGATAAATTGAGAAAAGGATTTTATTGCTTTTCATATCTTTTATGTAAAATTGATCAATAACTATTATAGAGAATTTATGGTGATTCCGTAGATAATAGATGAGCATTATCCGATAAAACTGAAAGGGAATGTGGCCGCACAGCCAACACAGGGATCTGGAAATATGGTTGCCGACACCCCAAGTGGACTTTGGGTGCGGGCAGGTGACCTTCCTAAATCTGGTTGTCAGTCACTTGCCTGATGGACGTTTCAGCATTAGATAAAAATCAAAGGAAAATTTGCCTTTACTGTGAAGTTTGCCGATAATTGGTTAACAAATTATTTCGAGCAATTACTGATAAGTGTCGTAAAACTGACCTGTGTTGTTCATGATTGATTAATCCCTCCCACTTGACAGTTTATCAGAATTTGATTGACCGAGAAAGGTTTGGGTGCCAATCTTCAATTGTTTAGAATTTGTATACGTTTGAAATATACCCCTTTAAAGAGACCCTCTATGCAGGAAGTAAGTCACGTGCCATATTACTGTGAAATACACATCAGTGTGTAAATCAGTTATTGAGATGGTGTTGATGCTTTGTATATCGGTCGGTGTGTCGTAGTGACCAAGGTAACCTTGTGTTCAATAATTAAAAATCATGACGCAACACTTGACCTAGTATGGTATCCATATTATCCAATCAAATAACCGATGTAATTTTATCAGCCAATGAAACAACTCCCGTTCACTACCACCTGGTAAAGTGAAACAATGGCGATTTAATCGAACCAATTTGTAAACAATTAGGGCAATTAAACGATTATGGCAATTTGATGGTGTTGTTTGATGAGCAAAGAGACTGTTGATGCATGTCGTAATGACTAGGTGTGCATCTGTTGTTGTTATCAAAATGCCATGTTTGTTTTGAATGAATTCGAGGTCAGTGACAGAATGGCGTGTTTGTGTTTTGAAGCATGTTTGTCATTATATCCAAGATCTGCTACGACTTGGCTAATTTCGATAATTATTCGAAGAATTGGCATCTCAAAAAGATATTAACAGAAAAACAACTACATACCAGTCAGATTTAGGCATAAATTGTGCTAATAATTTCCAACACAGAAAAATGAGCTTGCTGATTTATCTACGTGAAGTCTATAACGAGTGAAAGTAGGAAATAAACTTGTTTGACGTAATGCATCTTTTTTTTTATCTGGTGTAGTCTATAACAAAAGTAAAAGTAGAAAAGTTGCTCAACCTAATGCATCTTTCTTTTCTTTTTTTTTATCTGCCTGTCCTTTGTAATTACTGCACAAGGAGCATCATGTATGTCAATTCCATAGGGTCTACCATCTAATTCCCTATCCCATGTTCATCAGTGATGTCTTATCCTCGGGGTATCCCCGCCGACACCCTCCTCCCCATCTCCCACCGGTAGAGGAAAACACTGATATGTGCATAATGGTAAAAAGTCGCCTCTCACCGCTGCGGGTTCGAATCCCACTGGGAGCTCGACTTGTAAGTGATGAAGTGGCGATTCTTATGGATTGTGGAAGGTGTACAGTACTGGTTCTACCGGGAAAAGTGTGGTCTGCCTCCACAACAAAAATCGACAGTCATATATAACCTTACCTGTGTTGAAAATGACGTAAAACACAATACAATCAAACAAACTGCCTCCACCGCAAAAAATTTACCGTCATATATAACCTTACATGTGTTGAAAATGACGTAAAACACCATACAAACAAAACAAACAAAAGCATAATTAATGGTAACAACCTATAGCTCTGATCCTTCCTAATTTAAGGCATTAATTTTACAATGAAATCATCTAAAAAATTATGACAAAAAAAAAGTAATAGAAAAGTATTCAACTTAGCGCGCTGTCTCAAAAAAATGCATGTTGACAATTTGGGGCAAGTGACATTTGAAACGGGGCAAGTGTTGGGCAGGGCAAGTGGATTTTGAAAATATCTCCAGACCCCTGAACAGAACACTCATAATTATTTAGAGTTCGGAAAAACTTTGAAAGAATTATCAAAATCAGATGATTAAGTTGTTTTAAAATGGATATTGGAGATGCTAAACAGTACCGGTAAACATATTTTTCATTCAGTTGCTGTTATTTTTTTTCTGTTAATAGTAAATTATCATGTTCATAAATAGTCCATATATGGTCATTTAGAAGTATGACGTCATAGCTCTCAAAATGGCGGCTTCCATATCCGTTTTAGAACAACCTTCAATTGGTCATACCTTCTTTGTTTACCATCCACTTTTGATAATTATTTCAATCTTTATCAAGTTGTTCAGAACTCTCAAAAATAAAGATTGTTTGGCTGTGTGGCTACATTGCCTTTAATAGGAACGATCTGTTCCTATTAAATTGATTGTTTTAGGGAAAACCCCTGACCGTTTGTACTGAATTGTAATTGGAGAGAACATTACCATCTGGTGGTGGTGTGCTTCTGCAATAGAGAGGAAGAAAAGAGGGAGAAATATCAGGGTTTTCTAAACTCTCATTGTTGAAACGATGCCTTTTGTGATACAACCTTCCTTATTAATCGATAAGGAGCGTCTCTGTGGCCGAATGGTTAACGAAGTTGCGTTGTAAACCTTCGCCTCTCACCGCTGCAGGTTCGAATCCCACACTGGGAGGTCGACCTCTAAGTTAGGAAGTGTCGATTCTTATGAATGGCGGGAGGTGTACAGTACTGGTTCTCCCCAGGAAAAGTGGGTGGTCTGTCTCCACCACAAAAAATCAACTGCCATATATAACCTTACATGTGTTGAAAATGACGTAAAACACCATACAACCAACCAACCATTAATTGATAAGTACAAGGAACCACAGACGCTAGAGAGACAGTTTCATATCATTTTGTTATGTAAAAATGACGCTGTGTGTAGAGCTTTGGCCTATACATACAATACAAACTCATTTATATAACTTACAATACAAACTCATTCATATAACTTACAATACAAACTCAGATAATTGTAACAACAGGGTTTTATTATTGGTGAAAATGATCAGGGAATGGTCTCATTATTACAGTGATAATAACAATCATCTAAGATAATCATCTGTTGCTTCATTGCCTTTATTTTAAACAAGTATTATACCATCACTTTCGTCATTGTCTTCGTGCTTTTCCATGTCATCATAATGACCACCCATTGACATCATCATCATCAATGTCATTATCATCATCATCAATATCATCATCACTATCAATGTCGTCGTATCATCAGTGTCATCATCGTCACTATCAATGTCATTGTCATCATCAGTGTCATCATCATCACTATCAATCATTGTCATCATCAGTTTCATCATCATCACTGATCAGCTTCAATCCTCACCATTTTATATTGCAAGTCTGCATCATCAATATTTTAACAGATTAACAGAGACATGAATAACATATTGACAATGTTGGAAGGTGTTTTAGTACTGTAATTATGGGAATGTTCTAATCATCTAGCTGTGGTATAATGGACCAATTATGGTCATGATCATATGGGATTTGTCTTCTTAATTGGCAGTAAAAACCCATCCTTTTCACAGGAGATAACTATTTGTGCCTTGTCCATAAATCATAAAATAAAATAACCATTGTTGGTGCGTTATGTATATAAATTGTAAAATAACCATTTGTTGGTGCCTTGTTAATACATCATAAAAAAACATTTGTTGATGCCTTATTAATACATGATAAATATAACAGTCGCTGGTGCCTAAAAACTGTTTGACTTTTGTGCACTCGATGCTACTTACTTTGACTGCTGGCTAAAAGGATGGCAAAATAAATACTTTATAATAACGTTTTAACCAGGCAAGATTTTCCGAAGACACATTTTGTTGTAGGTTAATTGTTGTGAACTCAATATCGTTTATTGCCTTTTATATTAGAAAAATAAGCAAAATGGTTTAAGGGTTTCACCAAATTTGATTTTTGGGTTTGTTTTGATAAGGTTTTAACAAGTTTGACAATGAGAAAAATGTATGCAAGTGTAACAGAGTTACTGCCCTTGATAACTGAAAAATGGAAGAAAAACGATAACTTAAGTAACAGTTTCCGATTTTTACCAAGTTTTATCAAATTTGACTTGAGTTTTTTGTAAAATAAGATCAAAATTAAATGCAGGGGTTATTGCCCTTGATAATGTTTACTTGCAATATATATAACTAAGTCATATCAGCATAATATGACAAGACATATTTTCTCTACCACCTATAAGTATTGTCCTGTTATGATATATAATTTTTGCCCTCTCACCATATGTAATTTTTTCTCTCTCCCCATATATATGTTTTGCCCTCACACCATAAATATAGGATCTTAAAGTTTTCATTCCATATAATATATCTGAAATGAGTTTTAAGAATAATTTTAATTTTAACACGTTTTTGGCGAGTTAAAATTAAAGAATGATTCATAAAACATTTCATAAAGCTTGAACGGAATGGAGACACGATTAAGATCCTTTTTGTGTCGCCTTTTGTAACATGGCAGAAACTTAGGGATCACTTTGTTGTCTGTCGACGTCCGTCACACTTTAACCTGCAACCTAACCATGGCCATAACTCAGTATTTGACCTATGTTCATTAAACTTCACAAACATCTTCGTCTGTCGACGTCCGTCACACTTTAACCTGCAACCTAACCTTGGCCATAACTTAAAAGTATTTGACCTATGTTCATTAAACTTCTCGCATCTTCATCTAACCTCAAGGAATGTTGTTAAACATGTTCAATAACTCATTTTGGCAGAGTTATGCCTTGTTCCCTAAAACTTGACCCTGCAACCTAACCAAGCTCCTAACTGACCATAACTATAAAAGTATTTGACTTATGTTCATGAAGTTTCACACATAATTTCAGCTTACCCAAAGAAATGTCATTACATATGTCCAATAACTCGGACTTTCATTTTGGTGAATTTTGCTCCAATTCATAAAACATTAACTTCAACCTAACCTAGCTCACAACTTGGCAAAATATTGACCTACGGTCATGAAACTTTATACAGTTTCTCCTTATCTATTATCAGGGCTTCCGTTAATGGGCGTACGGCCGTAAATTACGTCCAAAAATCGTAGTTGTACGGCGAAAATTAACATCGAAGGCGTACAGTGTACTTCCAAAAACTTCAAAGTACGCTGCGATCGTTTACTACGGACGTCCCATAATCTGTAAATTACCGATTATAGCCCCGCCCATCTAATCTAATTTCATTTGGGACTGCCGACATTGATGTGTCACGTGGTTCAGGTGTATACAGGTGTATTTGTTAGCTCTGATGTTTTATTCGGGAAAAAGGCTATTTAAAGTGTTAAAACCTAATTTGATCGGTATAACTTTATAATGGAATAAATAATGCGTGTGGAACTATTTTAATTAAAACCGATGGGTCGGAAAAAGAGAGATAAAAGGAAGAAAAGTGACAACAGTTTGAGCGATGAAAGTGGGTGTAAATCCGGACGGTTCACGAGTACGCCAGACGAGGTTAGTGTCAGCAGTGTATTAAGAGCAACAAACTCTGTCTTATTCGACAATACGCTTTTAAACTTAGATAGTATTCTAGATGAGGGTGATCCGAGTGTAATTGATAAAACCATTGATAGTGATAGTAACATCACCCCACCCACCGAAATGAGTACTACAGATGATATCGCAGTTAAAAGCGCGGCCAAACATGCAGACATTTTGGAGTACCTAAAAAGAATTGATGGCCGACTCAGTAGCATGGACAAAAGGTTAGAGTCACTTGAAAAATTAGAAGAAAAGGTGGATAAATTTCAAATAGAGATAAATAAAGTTTGGAAATATATCCAGGAACAAAGTAAAAAATCGGAGGCGAGGCTAACGGCGGTTGAAGATAAGGCCGAGAGTGTCGACTTTTCCTTAGGTTTAGTGAATGACAAGGTGCTACATCTGGAGAAGGAAAATGGTGCTTTAAAAGATGAGGTGGTTTATCTCCAGTCGCAATCCATGCGTAATAATTTAGTGTTTGCGAACATTGATGAGGCACCCGAGGGGGTAGCGGAGAACACGGAGGAGAAACTACGCGAATTTTTGGAGAATAAAATGAAAATAGCCAAAGATCTTGTCGACAATATGGCGTTTGAGCGGGTTCACAGAATGGGAGGAAGATATGCAGGTAAAATCAGAAGAATAGTGGTGAAATTTACTTTGTTTAAAGAAAGGGAGCTAGTCAGAAAGCAGTGGAAAGCGTTGGAGGGTACCCAGCATTATGTATACGAGCAATTCCCGAAGGAAGTGGTCGAGAAGAGAAAAAAACTATTGCCGAGGATGAAGGAGGCCAAAAACAATGGTAAGAGAGCCTGGCTGTCATATGACACCCTCTACATAGACGGGAAACCACAACGAGAGGCCACATAGGGACGCACTGAGGGTGACCTACGGGTGTTGTCATGGAACGTAAATGGTCTGACAAGTGTAAAAAAAGACTCTGATGAATTTATAAATATTATTGTTAATCATGATATTATATTTATGTATGAGACGTGGGCGAATGCTGAAAGTAATATTAATATCTCAGGATATGTTACCCATAACTTTTATAGAAAATTTCGACACCGTAATGCTAAAAGATCGAGTGGTGGTGTAGCTGTTTATTTTAGGGAATCTCTGAAAGATGGAATTGAAATTGTACGTAACCATTATGACACTGTCATATGGTTGAAACTTGACAAACATTTTTTTAATTTTGATAAAGATGTGTTTATATGTGGTGTTTATATGTGGGGCGAAGAATCGCCTGCTTACCAAATTTGTGCAGTAGATTTATTTGATGTAATACAAAATGATATTTCTTATTATGAAAATATAGGCTCATCGTATTTAATTGGTGACTGGAATAGTCGAGTAGGTTTAAGAAAAGATTATGTTTCGTGTGATTGCTATAATGATTATATTGACCAATATGAATATGTTCCCGATGTGCCCCTAATACGGACCTCGCTTGACAAAACATGTAATGCATTTGGGTTGAAACTTATTGATCTTTGTAAATCCATGAGTGTGCGTATAGTTAACGGTCGCTTATTTCAGGATTATGACTGTGGAGCTTATACTTACGCCTCAAGGCAAGGTGCATCTGTGATTGATTATTTGTTAACAAAAGAATGTAATTTTGCGAGTATTAATGATTTTAATGTTTGCTCATTCAATGAATGGAGTGATCATTGTCCTGTTTCCTTTGCATTGATTTGTAATGTTAAACGTAAGGTTGCTACTGTGAACAGTGATGTTCGATATAAATGGTCTAGTGATTTAAAGAATGAGTTCAGAGCGGGATTGATTTCTCGATTAACTGATTTGAATAGTGTGACGAATAATATAGATATTTCGGACAGGGCGTCAATAAATACTGTAGTTTGTAATTTTACAAATATTTTGCGTGATGTTGCCGATCCACTTTTTTGTAGAAAGGTTTTTAATAATTGTGACCCTACTTTTACTGACGAACCAATGGTAAGAAATAAGGAATGGTTTGATGCGGAATGTATTCAAGCGAAACAACGATATAGTGAAGCATTGTGCATATTTAATCGATGCAAATCTAACTTTAGTAGGGAACAGTTTTGTATATTAAAAAAGGAATATAAGGATATTATTAAGAAAAAACGTAGGGCTTTTGAATTAAAGAAATTGTCAGATATTGAGAAGCTTAGGCATTCAAAACCTAAGGAATTCTGGAAATTTTTTAAAAGTAGTAATAAAAAGATTAGTCATAATATTACTATTGAGTCGTTTTATGAGTATTTTTCTGGACTTGGAAATGATATATTGAATATAAAAAATGATGATGCAGAGGCATTTGCTATGAATCATGATTTTGATAATTTGGATGGTGCAGATGAACAGCTAGATAGGCCGATAACTGTATCTGAAATATTAGAAGCTGTTAAAAACCTTAATCGTGGTAAATCTACTGGTAGTGATTTTTTAATGAATGAATATTTTATAGAATCTATTGATATTTTATCGTCACATGTTTGTGACATATTTAATTCCATTTTGAACAGTGGTTTTTTTCCAGAAAAATGGACAGAGGGTGTCATGATACCGTTACATAAAAAGGGAGATAAAAATGATGTAAACAACTATAGGGGTATTACATTAGTTAGCTGTTTATCTAAACTGTTTACATCGATATTATGTAAACGCATGGTTACCTTTTGTGATGAAAATAATACACTGTCCGATGCACAATTTGGATTTAGAAAAGGAAGATCTACTGTTGATGCATTATTTGTGTTGTTAACCGTTATTCAGAAATATGTAAACGAGAATAAAAGGTTGTATTGTGTATTTGTTGACCTTAAAAAAGCATATGACAGTATTTATAGAAATGCATTGTGGTTAAAAATATATAACCAGGGAATTCAAGGTAAAATGTGCAGAATAATAAGAGATATGTATTTAAAGATAAAGTCTTGTGTCAGGTCGTGTCGAACTTATTCTGAATTCTTCGAATATGCTGTAGGTTTACGGCAAGGGGAGGTAATCTCTCCAATCTTATTTTCTCTATTTCTTGAAGACTTAGAGTTGTTTTTGCAACAAGATATAAATTCTGGTTTAAAGATAGGTGATATTGTTTTAATGTTACTACTTTTTGCTGATGATATGGTTATCCTCGGAAATTCACCAGAAGAAATACAGAGTAGCCTCGATTTGTTAAATTGTTATTGTAAAAAATGGAGTCTTGAAGTGAATACGCTTAAAACTAAAGTTATGGTTTTTAGGAAAAGAGGTAGACTATTACCAAATGAGGAATTCACTTATAATAACAGTAAATTAGAAGTAGTTGATGATTTTAATTATTTGGGTACCGTGTTTAATTATACTGGTAATTTTTCACTTAACCAAGAACAATTGGTTGGTAAAGCTTTGAAAGCCCTTAATGTTTTATTAGTAAATTGTCGTAAATATAAACTTAAACCTAAATTACTTTGTCAACTTTTTGATGCATTTGTTGGCTCAGTCTTGGGTTATGCATCGGAAATATGGGGCTTTAGTAAGTCTAAAGAAATTGAAAGAATACACTTAAAATTTTGTAAGAAAATATTAAATGTTAAAGTAAGTACTTGTACAGCTGCTGTTTACGGTGAATTAGGACGTTATCCTTTGTATATTTCACGATATGTTAAAATTGTTAAGTATTGGTTTAAGTTGTTAAATACTGATAATATTATATTGAAACAGGTTTATAATATGGCCTATGACGAGTGTGTTAATGGCAAAAAGAACTGGTTATCTAATGTTAAAACGTTACTGTATGAATATGGTTTCAATTGGGTATGGGATAACCCTGATACAGTTGTTTGTAGGTCATTTGTATTAGTATTCAAACAAAGAATAATCGATTGTTTTTTGCAAAAGTGGTATGCAGATAAACAAAATTCTGGTGTCTTAGATTTGTATAATAATGTGAAAAATCATTTTCATTATGAAATATATTTAGATGTATTGCCATGCGATTTAAGAAGTTTAGTAAGTAGAATAAGGTTATCGTCACATTCTCTAAGAATTCAAGCAGGTCGGTATGGTATCAATAGGATTGAAAGAAATGAACGTTTTTGTCAATATTGTAATACTCAAGATATTGAAGATGAGTTTCATTTCATTCTAAAATGCCCATGTTACTCCGATATAAGGAGGAAATACATAGCTCAATATTATTGTAATAGACCAAGTATGTTTAAATTCATCGAATTATTGCAAACTGAAAACAAAATGATTCTTTTAAAATTGGCTTTATATCTCAAATGTGCGATGTCACATAGAATATCTATAACGCATGTGTGAACACTTTATAGATCATCCTCTTTAGAGCTGATATAAATCATATACTTTGTATGTTACACGTGATTTAATTATGTATTTTGTAATTGTTGTATATATATTATGATGATGTACATAACGTACAAGTCAATAAAAGTATGTTCTGTTCTGTTCTGTCCGTAACAAGTTGTAAAGCAATTAAAACTCTGTAATTGACAGGTAAATCCGGTTTTGTCCAGTTTTTATCAAGGGTCACACGCATGACTGGTGAGAGGAGAGCGTGTTAATTAGATAATTGGCCTAGCCGCGCATTTCACAAAATGAACGCCAAATTGCTTAATTTATATTTATTAACCACAAAGTACTCCTTACACAAACAGATTATACTTTTAAGGCTATTTCTTTTATATCTTTGTGTCATTTTTCTATGTATTTATCAAAGTTACAAATAGAAACGAAGTACGACAAACAATATTTAATAATCTCTAACCTAGGGGAGAGAACTCTTCGCAAATGGAGACTAAACACGGAAGTGAAATTATCACTGGCAAAAACAATCGATTGCTTTGATAATAAATTAAAGAATCTGTTACATTTATTCCTACACTTGACAGTGTTACATACCTTTCATTAATGTATGCCAATTTAAAAGCTTTCCTGGACTGATAAATTGAAAACTGTTTGCAAAATGTAATTTACTGTATAAAACTTGTGGGTGGGGTATGGCACGCAAAGAGAAATTAAGTATTTTTAGTTTGAAACCGTTTATATAATGAGGTCATCAAATATTTTCATTTATAAACATATAGATGATTATAATTATTCTTTTTTTCTTTTTAACAATTTAGATGTGTTGTTTCCCTCACTACCACGTGGAATCACTGACTCAAAGACTATGAATGGCATGCCCAAACACTGGAACTTCCTAAATTTTCACCATGAACTTCCAAATTTGATACACAGGAAGTTCGAACTTCCTAAATTTGAACCTTAGTGGAAGCCCTGTATTATCCAATGCCAGGTCTTTTTTTTGGCTGTTTTTATAGCCGTTATTCGGTCATATTCCCAATGACAAAACATATATATTTTTTCCCAATTTTGAGAAGAAAATTTCCAATTGAAAGAAGAAAAAGAAAGAACACTGAAAAGTAGCAAAAATGTGACAAGTATTGAATATGAAGTGCTTTTTGATGCCTCTGTTGATCTTGTTTTACTGTAAACAGTATGAAAGATACAATTATGAAAGAAATGTTTGACTGTTTTGTTTCCCAGTTTTAAGAAAAATCTCGCTAAAATTCCCAATTTTGAGGGTATGGGTTATGTTCACAAAATGTAGAAAAAAAAGCACTGAATGCAGAGTTTTGCCCCTTTTCATGAACTTCTAAATGATTAAAAAAATAGATCTACATATTTCATGAAAGATTGCACCCCCTGTCTTCAAACTTTATAGTTAGATTGTACTTGCTGACATAAGCACACGGCAGGCGACACAAGTGTTCTGTGGAACAACCTTCTAGTATTACATGACATTACTGTCAAATGTGTAAAAAAATTGAGATGGACATAAAACTGCCATGACATCAGACAAACTTTAGCTGACAGAATGTCATAAAATCATGTCCTTTCCCACCAAAATGTCATGTGACATCATAAAAAACTTTGTATGTCAAAGAGCTTGTGTTTTATCTCTTTAAAAAGGGCATTTTCTGCCTACTTTTAAACAATTACAAACTGTTTGTATAATGTTATTTATTATGAATTGTTGGAAAAAATGTTTATGACTTAGACTCAGATGATTTGTAATAATTAAAATAGTTTTAATTAACAAAATGTACCTAGTGCTAAATAGTTAATTATGTCGTCCGTCTGTTGTCTGCCATCTGTCTGTATGTCACAAACTTTGTCAGGATTAGTTATCCTGAACCCCTGGTGAATTTCACTGAAACATGGCAAGGATGATCAGTACCAAGCCTAGTTGCACATACTGTTGCCGTGTTCCAGTTGAATGATTTTTGGCAGAGTTATGGACTTTTCTCCAGTGGTGGGGAGACATCTATTTTACTAAAAACAACCTCTAGTGTATTTTGTGCGCAACAAATCAAACTCATGACACGTGTACATACAACAGAATATGAAATGGGTGTTCGACATAGCTATAAAAGGTAGTTATATGATAAATAAGTATTGCCCTATCACCATACATGTATGTGGTTAACACATATTAAAAGCCCAACAGAAAGAATTATAAGTACATTTCAAATCTGACAAACAAGTGATCGTTTGACAAACAACATGGGTGAAGCTTTTTTATTTCTGACAACAGGTCTATTGCTGCTCCTTTCACACTATTAACATAATATAATACGATTATTACTAGAGTAAGGTGATCTGGAAGTTTGTATCACCTGTGGTCCTAGAGAAATGGCATATCCACAAGGGGTGATGTACTATCTCACTGTGATCCTAGATAAATGGCATATCCACAAGGGGGGGTTTATTTCTCACTGTGATCCTAGATAAATGGCATATCCACAAGGGGTGATGTACTATCTCACTGTGATCCTAGACAAATGGCATATCCACAAGGGGGGGTTTATTTCTCACTGTGATCCTAGATAAATGGCATATCCACAAGAGGTGATGTACTATCTCACTGTGATTCTAGATAAATGGCATATCCACAAGGGGTGATGTACTATCTCACTTTGATCCTAGAGAAATGGCATATCCACAAGGGGTGATGTACTATATCACTGTATCCTAGAGAAATGGCATATCCACAAGGGGTGATGTACTATCTCACTGTGATCCTAGAGAAATGGCATATCCACAAGGGGTGATGTACTATCTCACAGTATCCTAGAGAAATGGCATATCCACAAGGGGTGGTGTACTATCTCACTGTGATCCTAGAGAAATGGCATGTCCACAAGGGGTGATGTACTATCTCACTGTGATCCTAGCGAAATGGCATGTCCACAAGGGATGATGTACTATCTCACTGTGATCCTAGAGAAATGGCATATCCACAAGGGGTGATGTACTATCTCACTGTGATCCTAGAGAAATGGCATATCCATAAGGGGTGAGGTACTATCTCACTGTGATCCTAGAGAAATGGCATATCCACAAGGGGTGGTGTACTATCTCACTGTGATCCTAGAGAAATGGCATGTCCACAAGAGATGATGTTCTATCTCACTGTGATCCTAGAGAGATGGCTATGATTTACTATCTCACTGTGATCCTAGAGAAATGACATGATGTACTATCTCACTGTGATCCTAGAGAAATGGCATGTCCACAAGAGATGACTGTACTATATCACTGTGATCCTAGAGAAATGGCATGTCCACAAGAGATGATGTACTATCTCACTGTGATCCTAGAGAAATGGCATGTCCACAAGAGATGATGTACTATCTCACTGTGATCCTAGAGAGATGGCATGTCCACAAGAGATGATGTACTATCTCACTGTGATCCTAGAGAAATGGCATGTCCACAAGAGATGATGTACTATATCACTGTGATCCTAGAGAAATGGCATGTCCACAAGACATGATGTACTATCTCACTGTGATCCTAGAGAAATGGCATGTCCACAAGAGATGATGTACTATCTCACTTGTGATCCTAGAGAAATGGCATGTCCACAAGAGATGATGTACTATATCACTGTGATCCTAGAGAAATGTGCATGTCCACAAGACATGATGTACTATCTCACTGTGATCCTAGAGAAATGGCATGTCCACAAGAGATGATGTACTATCTCACTGTGATCCTAGAGAAATGACATGATGTACTATCTCACTGTGATCCTAGAGAAATGGCATGTCCACAAGAGATGATGTACTATATCACTGTGATCCTAGAGAAATGGCATGTCCACAAGGGGTAATGTACTATCTCACTGTGATCCTAGAGAAATGGCATGTCCACAAGGGGTGATGTACTGT
>JAWPHD010010359.1:0-94496 GCA_037043455.1 Cyrtodaria siliqua
CATTTAAAGAGTTCCACACCTATATACATAACATATCTATTTTGAGAATCCAAGCTCTATAGACACAGTATAAACGGCTTTAACAAGCCAGGCCAAATCCCAAAAACAAACTCATAATTCATTTTATCATGCAGATGTGCACTTTTCTTCCCAATAAAGGGGTGACCTATTACATTTTGCTTTCTTAGCCACTGGCCAATAAAGCAAATCAATGCGGAATCCCTCGGCGTTTATTGTACGTAACGTTATCTGACGTCATGCACGTAACGTTGCCTGACATCATAAAACAAACAAAAAACAACAACATGGCGGCGTCCTCGATAAGCGTAACATTCGGAGAAAAGGTAAGAATAGTAATTCATACAGAAATGTGGATAATCTACATGATAAATAGAATATTATGTCAGTGCCTTTTACTATCAAGTTTATTAGGCTCGGCACGAAAACGAAGAATGGCTCGGCAGAGCCTCACCATTCTTCGTTTTCTAAGCCTCGCCTAATAAACTTGATAGTAAAAGGCACTGACATAATATTCACTATTTATCCATATTTAAACCCCGTGAATAAACCTATACTTTTAATCTGAAAATATACATTATTACATGACCCTAAACACCTAAACAGAGTTTTGATAAGTGATTTTGTAGTGTATTTTGCCCTTATTTGGCGGGCTAGTTTCTTAAAATATGGGGTCATATGTGATTTATATTATTATTCTCTAGTTTCATGAAATGATTGTATAATATATAAATAACACCGTCATTGATTATTGCCGAAGTGATTATTTAGATAACGCAACGTCATTTTCTTGAACATGTCATAAATAAAACTGCATTAACTGCTTTTTTAGTGTGCTTTTTTTTCCATAAACAAGTGCGATAGAAACCGTTATATAAATATCATCTTTACCTACATAATTAAAAAAAAAAGTACTGAATTGCGTCAATGTTCTTATGGGATTTGAACCCCATATAAAATCAATCCATTAGTGGGTGTTTAACGCGAAGTAACCATTTGACTGTGCCAGTACTCGACGCAAACATGGACAATTTACGGATATATAGGCAAACCAATATATTTCTCATGCCCCGTGCTATAAAACTGCGATTGGTCTAAGGGAGATAACTGCTACTCTGCTTAATCAAAAATGAGTGTCGCAGTTATAAGCCCTAAGTTTCGTAATTACATAATGATCTCGATCGATTGTAACCTACATTATGGTAACCTACATACCGTTAACCAACATAAAGATGTCGTACATAATGGCAACCAACGTAACTCACGTAACGGTAAACTCACTGCGTATCGGTAACCTAAATAACGATGACAAACATAACGGTAACCTAAATAACGATAACAAACTAACGGTAACCTAATTACGATAACACACATAACGGTAAACTTATTACATAACGGTAACCTACATAATGGTAACCTACATTAACGGTAACCTACATAACGGTGACCTACATAACGGTAACCTTATAACGGTAACCTTCCTAACGGTAACCTACATAGCAGTAACCTTCATAATGGTAACCTTCATAGTGGTAACCTACATAACGGTAACCTTCATAGTGGTAACCTACATAACGGTAACACCTCATAGTGGTAACCTACATAACGGTAACCTTCATAGTGGTAACCTACATAACGGTAATCTACATAACCTACATAACGGATATTATCTGACTTAACAAAAAAAAGTGTTCCAGTTATAAGTTCTAAGTTTCGTAAATCAAATGGTTCACCTCATATCGATAACTATAATGTTAACCTACATAATGGTAACCTTCATTACGGTAACCTATATAATGGTAACATACATAAAGGTAACCTTCATAATGGTAACCTACATAACGGTAAGCTACATAATGGGAACATACATAACATTCATAACGGTAACCTACATAATGGTAACATACATAATGGTAACCTACATAGCAGTAACCTACATAACGGTAACCTACAGTAATGGTAACCTACATAATGGTAACCTACATAGCGGTAACCTACATAACGGTAACCTACATAACGGTAACCTACAGTAATGGTAACCTACATAGCAGTAACCTACATAACGGTAACCTACATAACGGTAACCTACATAATGGTAATCTACATAGTGGTAACCTACATAATGGTAACATACATAACCTTCATAACGGTAACCTACATAATGGTAACATACATAATGGTAACCTACATAGCGGTAACCTACATAATGGTAACCTACATAACGGTAACATACATAACGGTTACCTACATAATGGTAACCTTCATAACGGTAACCTACATAATGGTAACCTGCATAAAGGTAACATACATAACCTACATAATGGTAACCTACATAACGATAACCTACATAATGGTAACATACATAACGGTAACCTACATAACGATAACATACATAATGGTAACCTTCATAACTGTAACCTTCATAACGGTAACCTACATAAAGGTAACCTACATAACGGTAACCTACATAACGGTAACCTACATAAAGATAACCTACATAAAGGTAACCTTCATAACGGTAACCTTCATAACGGTAACCTACATAATTGTAACCTACATACAGGTAACCTACATAAAGGTAACCTTCATAACAGTAACCTTCATAACGGTAACCTACATACCGGTAACCTACATAATGGTAACCTACATAACGGTAACCTACATAAAGGTAACCTTCATAACGGTAACCTTCATAACGGTAACCTAAATACCGGTAACCTACATAATGGTAACCTACATAAAGGTAACCTACATAAAGGTAACCTTCATAACGGTAACCTTCATAATGGTAAGCTACATACCGGTAACCTACATAATGGTAACCTACATAACGTTAACCTACATAACAATAACCTACATAGCGGTAACCTACATAACGGTAACCTACATAATGGTAACCTACATGACAGTAACCTACATAACGGTAACCTACATAACATACATAACGGATATTATCTGACTAAACAAAAATAAGTGTTCCAATAATAAGTTCTAAGTTTCGTAAATAAACCTACCCAACAATAACCTACAAAACGGTAACCTTCAAAACGGTAACCTACATAATGGTAAGGTTTATAACGGTAACCTACATAATGGTAACATTCATAACGATAACCTACATAAAGGTAACCTACATAACGGTAACCTACATAACGGCAACCTACATAACGGTAACCTACATAACGGTAACCTACATAAAGGTAACCTACATAACAGTAACCTTCATAACGGTAACCTACATAACGGTAACCTTCATAACGGTAACCTACATAACGGTAACCTACATAATGGTAACCTACATACTGGTAACCTACATAGCAGTAACCTACATAACGGTAACCTACATAACGGTAAACTTCATAACAGTAACCTACATAATGGTAACCTTCATAATGGTAACCTACATAACGGTAACCTTCATAACGGTAACCTACATAACGGTAACCTTCATAACGGTAACCTACATAACAGTAGCCTACATAATGTTAACCTACATACTGGTAACCTACATAGCGGTAACCTACATAACGGTAACCTACATAACGGTAAACTTCATAACGGTAACCTACATAATGGTAACCTACATAATGGTAACCTACATAACGGTAACCTTCATAACGGTTACCTACATAACATATATAACAGATATTAAGTTAGTCATATATGCCATAAGTTGTGTAAAAAAAAGAAAAGAATATCACTTAACTTATTTAGGTAGATGTATTACATATATTTTTTGCATTGTTTACCCATTTTTACCCACCACTAATTCTCCAAATCAGTGGCATCTTCACCTACAGTACTAACGGCGATTGATGATCTGCATCTTCACCTACAGTACTAACGGCGATGGATGATCTGCAACTTCACCTACAGTACTAACGGCGATTGACGATCTGCATCTTCACCTACAGTACTAACGGCGATTGATGATCTGCATCTTCACCTACAGTACTAACGGCGATTGACGATCTGCATCTTCACCTACAGTACTAACGGCGATGGATGATCTGCATCTTCACCTACAGTACTAACGGCGATTGATGGATTATCTGCATCTTCACATACAATACTAACGGCGATTGATGATCTGCATCTTCACCTACAGTACTAACGGCGATGGATTATCTGCAACTTCACCTACAGTACTAACGGCGATGGATTATCTGCATCTTCACATACAATACTCACGGCGATTGATGGATTATCTGCATCTTCACCTACAGTACTAACGGCGATTGATGATCTGCAACTTCACCTACAGTACTAACGGCGATTGATGGATTATCTGCATCTTCACATACAGTGCTTTGGGGTGTATAGAATCATTGGTAGTAAAGAATCAGTTCCTGTTTAAAATCAATTTTCTCAGCTCATATATTTTAGATTATTTTAAAACTTTCCAGGCTTAAAGATAATTCATATAAGCATACATTTATTCAACGGTAAAATTATTTGGGACATATTTCCATGCAAAATATATCACTAGGTGCAACACCTCTCAGAAAAAATGATTCTATACTACCTGAATGAAGTGCGTTTTTGAAACGAAAAATTCATACTGTCACAATAAACTCAGAAATAAATATTTGCTGTTTTAACAAATGTTAGGGACAAAAGTCAAAATGCAATCATCAATTAAGGTAACTTGTTGACTTTTGGCGCTTTTAAGGATAAAATGAAATTATGTAAATATTAGTGCAAAAACGCCTATTAAAAAATCACAGCTTCAGGACAATAATTTTAGAAATTTTGCTATCATACAACTTAAAAGGTAAATCTAAATCAGAAATTAAATAAACATTTTCCTTTCATTTTAAAATGAGACGTTTAACCCAAGTGATTCTATACCCCCCCAAAGCACTGTACAATACTAACGGCGATTGATGATCTGCATCTTCACCTACAGTACTAACGGCGATTGATGATCTGCATCTTCACCTACAGTACTAACGGCGATTGACGATCTGCATCTTCACCTACAGTACTAACGGCGATGGATGATCTGCATCTTCACCTACAGTACTAACGGCGATGGATGATCTGCATCTTCACCTACAGTACTAACGGCGATTGATGATCTGCATCTTCACCTACAGTACTAACGGCGATTGACGATCTGCATCTTCACCTACAGTACTAACGGCGATGGATGATCTGCATCTTCACCTACAGTACTAACGGCGATTGATGATCTGCATCTTCACCTACAGTACTAACGGCGATTGACGATCTGCATCTTCACCTACAGTACTAACGGCGATGGACGATCTGCATCTTCACCTACAGTACTAACGGCGATTGATGGATTATCTGCATCTTCACCTACAGTACTAACGGCGATTGATGATCTGCATCTTTACCTACAGTACTAACGGCGATTGACGATCTGCATCTTCACCTACAGTACTAACGGCGATTGATGATCTGCATCTTCACCTACAGTACTAACGGCGATGGATGATCTGCATCTTCACCTACAGTACTAACGGCGATTGATGGATTATCTGCAACTTCACCTACAGTACTCACGGCGATTGATGGATTATCTGCATCTTCACATACAATACTAACGGCGATTGATGATCTGCATCTTCACCTACAGTACTAACGGCGATGGATTATCTGCATCTTCACCTACAGTACTAACGGCGATGGATTATCTGCATCTTCACCTACAGTACTAACGGCGATGGATTATCTGCAACTTCACCTACAGTACTAACGGCGATGGATTATCTGCATCTTCACCTACAGTACTAACGGCGATGGATTATCTGCATCTTCACCTACAGTACTAACGGCGATGGATTATCTGCATCTTCACCTACAGTACTAACGGCGATGGATTATCTGCATCTTCACCTACAGTACTAACGGCGATTGATGATCTGCATCTTCACCTACAGTACTTACGGCGATTGATGATCTGCATCTTCACCTACAGTACTAACGGCGATGGATTATCTGCATCTTCACCTACAGTACTAACGGCGATGGATTATCTGCAACTTCACCTACAGTACTAACGGCGATGGATTATCTGCATCTTCACCTACAGTACTAACGGCGATGGATTATCTGCATCTTCACCTACAGTACTAACGGCGATTGATGATCTGCATCTTCACCTACAGTACTAACGGCGATTGACGATCTGCATCTTCACCTACAGTACTAACGGCGATTGATGATCTGCATCTTCACCTACAGTACTAACGGCGATTGATGATCTGCATCTTCACCTACAGTACTAACGGCGATTGATGGATGATCTGCATCTTCACCTACAGTACTAACGGCGATTGATGATCTGCATCTTCACCTACAGTACTAACGGCGATTGATGATTTGCAACTTCACCTACAGTACTAACGGCGATTGATCATCTGCATCTTCACCTACAGTACTAACGGCGATTGATGATCTGCATCTTCACCTACAGTACTAACGGCGATTGATGATCTGCATCTTCACCTACAGTACTAACGGCGATTGATGGATGATCTGCATCTTCACCTACAGTACTAACGGCGATTGATGATCTGCATCTTCATCTACAATACTATCGGCGATTGCTGATCTGCATCTTCACCTACAGTACTAACGGCGATTTATGGATTATCTGCATCTTCACCTACAGTACTAACGGCGATTGATGATCGGCATCTTCACCTACAGTACTAACGGCGATTGACGATCTGCATCTTCACCTACAGTACTAACGGCGATTGATGGATTATCTGCATCTTCACATACAGTACTAACGGCGATTGATGGATTATCTGCATCTTCACCTACAGTACTAACGGCGATTGATGATCTGCATCTTCACCTACAGTACTAACGGCGATTGATGGATTATCTGCATCTTCACCTACAGTACTAACGGCGATTGATGGATTATCTGCAACTTCACCTACAGTACTAACGGCGATTGATGATCTGCATCTTCACCTATAGTACTAACGGCGATTGATGGATTATCTGCATCTTCACCTACAGTACTAACGGCGATTGATGATCGGCATCTTCACCTACAGTACTAACGGCGATTGATGATCTGCATCTTCACCTACAGTACTAACGGCGATTGATGATCTGCATCTTCACCTACAGTACTAACGGCGATTGATAGATTATCTGCATCTTCACCTACAGTACTAACGGCGATGGGTGATCTGCATCTTAACCTAAAGTACTAGCGGCGATTGATGATCTGCAACTTCACCTACAGTACTAACGGCGATTGACGATCTGCATCTTCACCTACAGTACTAACGGCGATTGACGATCTGCATCTTCACCTACAGTACTAACGGCGATTGATGGATTATCTGCATCTTCACCTACAGTACTAACGGCGATGGATGATCTGCATCTTCACCTACAGTACTAACGGCGATTGATGATCTGCATCTTCACCTACAGTACTAACGGCGATGGATGATCTGCATCTTCACCTACAGTACTAACGGCGATTGACGATCTGCATCTTCACCTACAGTACTAACGGCGATTGACGATCTGCATCTTCACCTACAGTACTAACGGCGATTGATGGATTATCTGCATCTTCACCTACAGTACTAACGGCGATGGATGATCTGCATCTTCACCTACAGTACTAACGGCGATTGATGATCTGCATCTTCACCTACAGTACTAACGGCGATGGATGATCTGCATCTTCACCTACAGTACTAACGGCGATTGATGGATTATCTGCATTTTCACCTACAGTACTAACGGCGATTGATGATCTGCATCTTCACCTATAGTACTAACGGCGATTGATGGATTATCTGCATCTTCACCTACAGTACTAACGACGATTGATGATCTGCATCTTCACCTATAGTACTAACGGCGATGGATGATCTGCATCTTCACCTACAGTACTAACGGCGATTGATGGATTATCTGCATTTTCACCTACAGTACTAACGGCGATTGATGATCTGCATTTTCACCTATAGTACTAACGGCGATTGATGGATTATCTGCATCTTCACCTACAGTACTAACGGCGATTGATGGATTAGCTGCATCTTCACCTACAGTACTGACGGCGATTGATGATCTGCATCTTCACCTACAGTACTAACGGCGATGGATGATCTGCATCTTCACCTACAGTACTAACGGCGATTGATGGATTATCTGCATCTTCACCTACAGTACTAACGGCGATTGATGATCTGCAACTTCACCTACAGTACTAACGGCGATTGACGATCTGCATCTTCACCTACAGTACTAACGGCGATTGATGGATTATCTGCATCTTCACCTACAGTACTAACGGCGATGGATTATCTGCATCTTCACCTACAGTACTAACGGCGATTGATGATCTGCATCTTCACCTACAGTACTAACGGCGATTGATGATCTGCATCTTCACCTACAGTACTAACGGCGATTGATGGATTATCTGCATCTTCACCTACAGTACTAACGGCGATTGATGATCTGCATCTTCACCTACAGTACTAACGGCGATTGATGGATTATCTGCATCTTCACCTACAGTACTAACGGCGATTGATGGATTATCTGCATCTTCACCTACAGTACTAACGGCGATTGATGATCTGCATCTTCACCTATAGTACTAACGGCGATTGATGGATTATCTGCATCTTCACCTACAGTACTAACGGCGATTGATGATCTGCATCTTCACCTACAGTACTAACGGCGATGGATGATCTGCATCTTCACCTACAGTACTAACGGCGATTGATGGATTATCTGCATTTTCACCTACAGTACTAACGGCGATTGATGATCTGCAACTTCACCTACAGTACTAACGGCGATTGACGATCTGCATCTTCACCTACAGTACTAACGGCGATTGATGGATTATCTGCATCTTCACCTACAGTACTAACGACGATTGATGATCTGCAACTTCACCTACAGTACTAACGGCGATTGACGATCTGCATCTTCACCTACAGTACTAACGGCGATTGATGATCTGCATCTTCACCTACAGTACTAACGGCGATTGATGATCTGCATCTTCACCTACAATACTAACGGTGATTGATGATCTGCATCTTCACCTACAATACTAACGGTGATTGATGGATGATCTGCATCTTCACCTACAGTACTCACGGCGATTGATGGATTATCTGCATCTACACCTACAGTACTAACGGCGATTGATGATCTGCATCTTCACCTACAATACTAACGGTGATTGATGATCTGCATCTTCACCTACAATACTAACGGTGATTGATGGATGATCTGCATCTTCACCTACAGTACTCACGGCGATTGATGGATTATCTGCATCTTCACCTACAGTACTAACGGCGATTGATGATCTGCATCTTCACCTACAGTACTAACGGCGATGGATAATCTGCATCTTCACCTACAGTACTAACGGCGATTGATGATCTGCATCTTCACCTACAGTACTAACGGCGATTGATGATCTGCATCTTCACCTACAGTACTAACGGCGATTGATGATCTGCATCTTCACCTACAGTACTAACGGCGATTGACGATCTGCATCTTCACCTACAGTACTAACGGCGATTGATGATCTGCATCTTCACCTACAGTACTAACGGCGATGGATAATCTGCATCTTCACCTACAGTACTAACGGCGATTGATGATCTGCATCTTCACCTACAGTACTAACGGCGATTGCTGATCTGCATCTTCACCTACAGTACTAACGGCGATTGATGATCTGCATCTTCACCTACAGTACTAACGGCGATTGATGATCTGCATCTTCACCTACAGTACTAACGGCGATTGATGATCTGCATCTTCACCTACAGTACTAACGGCGATTGATGATCTGCATCTTCACCTACAGTACTAACGGCGATTGATGATCTGCATCTTCACCTACAGTACTAACGGCGATTGATGATCTGCATCTACACCTACAGTACTAACGGCGATTGATGATCTGCATCTTCACCTACAGTACTAACGGCGATTGATGATCTGCATCTTCACCTACAGTACTAACGGCGATTGATGATCTGCATCTTCACCTACAGTACTAACGGCGATTGATGATCTGCATCTTCACCTACAGTACTAACGGCGATTGATGATCTGCATCTACACCTACAGTACTAACGGCGATTGATGATCTGCATCTTCACCTACAATACTAACGGTGATTGATGATCTGCATCTTCACCTACAATACTAACGGTGATTGATGGATGATCTGCATCTTCACCTACAGTACTCACGGCGATTGATGGATTATCTGCATCTTCACCTACAGTACTAACGGCGATTGATGGATTATCTGCATCTTCACCTACAGTACTAACGGTGATTGATGGATGATCTGCATCTTCACCTACAGTACTAACGGCGATGGGTGATCTGCATCTTCACCTAAAGTACTAGCGGCGATTGATGATCTGCAACTTCACCTACAGTACTAACGGCGATTGATGATCTGCATCTTCACCTACAGTACTAACGGCGATTGATGGATTATCTGCATCTTCACCTATAGTACTAACGGCGATTGACGATCTGCATCTTCACCTATAGTACTAACGGCGATTGATGTTCTGCATCCCATTAAACTTCTCCCATGTTGCCCATTAATCCACACCCATGTTGCCCATTAATCCACACCCATGTTGCCCATTAATCCACACACGTGTTGCCCATTAATCCACACCAATGTTGCCCATTAATCGAAAGATAAGTACTGCTTACAGTAGCTATCCCGCCAACAGCAGCCACAATTTACAACATCTGTAAACCGTTTCTAAACGTACTGACGGCGAGGTATGTACATAACATATATATATTTTGAGAATCCAAGCTCTATAGACACAGTATAAACGGCTTTAACACGCCAGGCCAAACCCCAAAAACAAACTCATAATTCATTTTATCCATATTTAAAACCCGTGAATAAACCTATACTTTTAATCTACACATATACATTATAACTTGAGCTAAACACCTAAACAGAGTTTTGATAAGTGATTTTGTAGTGTATTTTGCCCTTATTTGGTGGGCTAATTTCTTCAAATGTTGGGTAATATGTGATTTATATTATTATTCTCTAGTTTCATGAAATGATTGTATAATATATAAATAACATTGGTTATTGCCGAAGTGATTATTTAGATAACGCAACGTCCTTTTTTTGAAAATAGCGTATATATGTGACGATGCAACATGTCATAAATAAAACTGGCATTAACTGCTTTTTGTGTGCTTTTTTTCATAAACAAGGGCGATAGAAACCATCATATAAATATCGTCTTTACCTACATAATTAAAAAAAAAAAGTACTGAATTGCGTCAATGGTTCTTATGGGATTTGAACCCCATATAAAATCAATCAAGAGATGGTTGTATTTTGTTTAGCGAAGTAACCATTTGACTATGCCAGTACTCGATACATACGCGGACAATTTATGGATATATAGGCAAACCAATATATTTCGCAATACCTTCTCAAAATCACGTGGTTTATGTCCGTGCTGTAAAACTGCTATTGGTCTAAGGGAGATAACTGCTACTCTGACTTGATAAAAAATGAGTGTTGCAGTTATAAGCCCTAAGTTTCGTAATTATAACGATAACCCACATAATGATATCGATTGATAACCAACAAAATTGTAACCTACACTATGGTAACCTACATACCGTTAACCAACATAATGGCAACCAACGTAACAAACATAACGGTAAACTTACTATGTAACGGTAACCTACATAACGGTAACCTACATAAACGGTAACCAGCATAACGATAACCTACATAAACGGTAACCTACATAACGGTAACCTACAGTAACGGTAACCTAAATAACGGTAACCTACATCACGGTAACCTACATAAACGGTAACTTACATAACGGTATCCTACAGTAACGGTAACCTAAATAACGGTAACCTACATAACGGTAAACTACATAACGGTAACCTAAATAACGGTAACCTACATAATGGTAACCTAAATAACGGTAACCTACATAACGGTAACCTACATAATGGTGACCCTAATTGTTACTTAAATAATGGAAACCATAATATTATTACCTGCATAACGATAACATACAAAACAATAACATAACTAACGATAACCTACATAATCGTAACTTACACAACGGTAACTGACATAACGGTAACCTACATAACGGTAACCTACATAATGGTGACCCTAATTGTTACTCAAATAATGGGAACCCTAATATAATTACCTGCATAACGATAACATACAAAACAATAACATAAATAACGATAACCTACATAATGGTAACTTACACAACGGTAACTGACATAACGGTAACCTACATAATGGTAACTTACATAATGGTAACTGACATAATAGTATCTGTAACATACATAACGGTAACTGACATAATGGTAACTGACATAATGGTAACTGACATAACGGTAACTGACATAACGGTAACGTACATAATGGTAACTGACATAATAGTAACTGTAACATACATAACGGTAACTGACATAAAGGTAACTGACATAACGGTAACTGACATAACGGTAACTGACATAACGGTAAGTATCTACGAATACAAAACAAATACAGGGTGTGGGGTGCTAGCATAATGTCTCTCTTGTGTACGCTTTCAAAACGCTCTAGCTACGCCCCTGGCTGGTGTATGTCGCCTCTTGAATGATCTGTTTTTTAAATATGTAAACAAGGGAGTTACAAGCAGGTGTGATGACGCCTGATATATACTGAGTGCATTTTGGGAATATTTCCCAACATTTTAATACTGTTAAGTTAATGATTTAGCCTGTATTTTCTAAAAATTAAATAAAATGGAAAACCGAATGAAAAATAGTAGTTCCACAACACCGCTCCACCGTGCATATATGGATCTTTTTTGGAATATGTACGCAGCTGCGTACTTTGCGTACAGGTAGCTACGTCCCTGCATAATTAAAATAGTGTGTTCTTCGGGAATTAAAATCAAAATAAATGTAAACACATTGCAAAACTATTATTTAATCACGAACAAAACATTTCAAACAGAATTACACAAAACTTTTTTATCCTTTGATTTCCTTTCAAAGAACATAATATTATCCTTTCAATACTTCCTTCAACATTTCAAACACAATTACAAAACACAATTACAAAACACAAAAACACAAAACAATAATTGTAAACATTTTGAAATATTAATATCAAGCAACAAGTTACACTTAGTGTATACTGTGTACATGACCTATCGAGACTACACGTAGTGTATACCGTATACATGAAATATAGAGACTACACGTAGTGTATACCGTATACATGACATATAGAGACTACACGTAGTGTATACTGTGTACATGACATATCGAGACTGCACGTAGAGTATACTGTGTACATGACATATCGAAGTATACTATGTACATGGCATATCGAAACAACACGTAGTGTATACCGTATACATGACATATAGAGACTACACGTAGTGTATACTGTGTACATGACATATCGAGACTACACGTAGTGTATACTGTGTACATGACATATCGAAGTATACTATGTACATGACCTATCGAGACTACACGTAGTGTATGCCGTATACATGACATATTGAGAATACACGTAGTGTATACTGTGTACATGACATATCGAGACTGCACGTAGAGTATACTGTGTACATGACATATCGAAGTATACTATGTACATGGTATATCGAGACAACACGTAGTGTATTCTGTGTAAATGACATATCGAGGTATACTATGAACATGACATATCGAGACAACACGTAGTGTATACTGTGTACATGACATATCCAGACTACACGTAGTGTATATTGTGAACATGACATATCAAGACTAAACGTAGAGTATACTGTGTACATGACTTATCGAGACAACACGTAGTGTACACAGTGTATATGACATATCGAGATTACACGTAGTGTATACTGTGTACATGACATATCAAAACTACACGTAGTGTATACTGTGTAGATGACATATCTAGGTATACTGTGTACATGACATATCGAGACAACACGTACTGTATACTGTGTACATGACATATCGAGACTACACGTAGTGTATACTGTGAACATGACATATCGAGACTACATGTAGTGTATACTGTGCACATGACATATCGATACTACACGTAGTGTATACTGTGTACATGACATATCGAGACAACCTGTAAGCCGGTATACTGTGTACATGACATATCGAGACTACACGTTGTGTATACTGTGTACATGACATACCGAGACAACCTGTAAGCCGGTATATGTGTACATGACATATCGAAACAACCTGTACGCCGGTATACTGTGTGCATGACATATCGAGACAACATGTAAGCCAGTATACTGTGTACATGACATAACGAGACAACCTGTAAGCCGGTTATTGTTTATATTTTTGAATTTTATAGAACTATATGCTAATGTTCCATAAAATTCAAAATAGCAATGATAATCTATACATACATACATATCATGACACCATGAGGTTATAAAGACTTGAGTCTTGACACAAACTAACATCATGGCCCTGTATCAATTTTCATCCCAGCTAACATACAGTGGAATAAGAAATGTAAAGTGATCTTAGGTAATTGAATTGAATGTTGTTTAACGGCTCATCAACACAGTATATGTTATTTAGAGCCGCCCCAGAGAGCGGGTAAGGATATATAGGAATCCGGGAACCGTGCCCTACTCTTAATAGATTCCTATGGTTCTTTAACGTGCTCGGAGGATAGACCGATACACGGGACCGACCGGTGAATACGATTTATTAAATTTCTCTTTTAAATTTTAACATTATATTTTTTATAAGTAAGCACACATTTTTGTATTCTGAAATATGTTCAGGGCTTATATTCATAACTTTGTGTAGACTATATATATATATTGTTTGTAAATACTTTGGTTTAATCAAGCGTTTTCTACTTTCGGACATTCAATAATATATTGAAATTCATCTCCAACTGTTTTATTACATACGGGACCGGGGTATGTTGCACACGTAAAACATTGTCACAATACAATATCATGATCATCGTCATCGTCATCGTCACCGGGCAGGATGATACCTAACCCTGCAATCATGAGTGTGATTTAGGGGACCAGTAGACTATACTGCGTACCGGGTACCAGTCTACTTGGTCCTATCGAAATACATAGGTATACGGTTGACCTGGGATTCGAACCCGCAGCAGTGAGTGGCGAAGGTTTACAACGCAACGTCGTCCATTCGGCCACGGAGACGCTACTTAGAAATAGACTGATTTACGTCTCTGACCAGGCACGTCTATATATTATGAACAGGCACGTCTATATATTATGACCAGGCACGTCTATATATTATGAACAGGCACGTCTATATATTATGACCAGGCACGTCTATATATTATGAACAGGCACGTCTATATATTATGACCAGGCACACGTCTATATATTATGAACAGGCACGTCTATATATTATGACCAAGCACGTCTATATATTATTACCAGGCACGTCTATAAATTATGAACAGACGCGTCTGTATATTATGAACAGACGCGTCTATATATTATGAACAGGCGCGTCTATATATTATGAACAGACGCGTCTATATATTATGAACAGACGCGTCTATATATTATGACCAGGCACGTCTCTATATTATGAACAGACACGTCTATATATTATGAACAGACGCGTCTATATATTATGAACAGGCGCGTCTATATATTATGAACAGACGCGTCTATATATTATGAACAGACGCGTCTATATATTATGAACAGGCGCGTCTATATATTATGAACAGACGCGTCTGTATATTATGAACAGGCACGTCTATATATTATGACCTGGCACGTCTATATATTATGAACAGGCACGTCTATATATTATGAACAGGTGCGTCTATATATTATGAACAGACGCGTCTATATATTATGAACAGACGCGTCTATATATTATGAACAGACGCGTCTGTATATTATGAACAGGCGCGTCTGTATATTATGAACAGACGCGTCTATATATTATGAATAGACGCGTCTATGTATTATCGCACTGAATTGTGGAAATTATATGACTTTAATTCCATAAACAACTGAGAAAATTGCCAGCTATGATAACTACAATACATATATATGCTTTTGTAAACACTATGAGCAGATGTTTAGCTAGTTTGGGTATCGCGTGTTTGCCACAACTCGTCAATATTAAAAACAGAAACAAAAGTATCTATACAAAAGTACTGAAATGCGTCGATGGTTCTTATGGGATTTGAACCCACATAGATTCAAGTGAAAGTCGAATTTTTGATCCAAACAAAGCGAAGTTACCATTTGACTATGCCAGTATTCAAGTTAATGCGGAGACAATTTACCATAGAATTAATTGTAGGCCGATCTGTTTTGCAATTTCATACTTTGTGTAGTCTAAGGCAAATAACTGTTACTCGCAAACTATGAGTGTTTCATGGACTTTAGTCAGTTGTATTTATATAGAAATGTCCGGCTGTATGACAATAAAGAACTGCTTCTGCTTTTCTGTCAATTGATGCGAAAGACCTCGGAAAATATGAATCAAATGGCCGACAGCTAAAGAAATTCTCGATTGAACATTATTTTTTTATGAATTCTGCTGTATGCTGTTTTATCAGGGTGTACATCATGGTTTTATTTATTTATTTTCATTATTTTTACAGACGCGAAAAAAATGACATTTTTAAATTCAAATTAAACATGCAATATTTATCAGTCATGCCGCATAAAGAGTACAATATGTCAGAATGCTTCGAATCATTTTATTTGATGTAAGCTCATGTGTTGTCAATCTTTCCTCGAACATATAAAACATGCCTGGCCCGAGTAAAACCCGTTTTACAATCTACGGGACATAGCTTTTGTTTACTATAATTGCAATTATATTATTCTTGCATGCCAGATACGGGTATGCGGGTATCCGCGTTTTACACGGGGGATGGAAAGTCTTATCTTTATGGGTAAAGATAAAAGTTTTTATTACATTTTCATCGGTGAAAGATTGGGATTTCTCAATGAAAGAATATTCATAATCGCTAAATAGTATCAACTAACTGTGACGTTGAGTTATGACGTCAATAAAGTGGTGCTGACGTCGACGTCATCCGCCGATAGCGTTCAATAAAGCGAATAATTTCGGTTAAAATCATGCACAAACTGATTTAAAATGTAATAAATGTAATAAACAGATTATTTAACTGCTGGGATCGATTATAGACAAATCTTTCACTCGATGGTAGACATGTAAAATGTTACTTATTGGCGACGTCTACGCACAAAATGTCAATGATATGCAAGAAAAAGAATCTGTCATGGGTATTCGGTTCAGATAGGGAATTCCAACCCGAGGTATAAGTGTTTTTATGGCTCTGGCAGGGTTCCGATTAAAACACTTATACCGAAGGTTGGAATTCCCTATCTAACCGAATACCCATGATAGATTCTTTTCTTGCAAATCAGAGACATGTTGTGCGTTGACGCCGTCAGCTACTAACGTCTTGCATGTTTTCCTGCATACCGGATGTTGGAGCGTTTTAACCCATATACAATCAAGTGGCATTTGAGTTATGTAATAACAAAGCGAAGTAACCATCTGACAATTATATAAAAGACAGGGCCCGTATTCATGAAGCAACTTAAGCGGGAAATATTATTTAAGTCAAAATTTAAGATGTTTGTAAAACATGTTTTTAAATATCCTTATTAGACATTTGCGAATTACTACGACTACGACAGTGGACATCGCAGTAAGGACAAATTAGAAGGGTCATCTCAAAACAAACAAGCACATTTTATCTGCTTAATTTTATATTTTATTAAGGCCAAACTTGAATGTTACATGTTTTTTTTGGCACATGAACAGTTTAAAATAGAAGTTTATCCGTTATAAATATACAACACCTATCATTTAAAAGAAAGATAATTACATCTACATCTTTGCATGATCAATGTTCGACATTAAAATACGTAAAATCAATATGCAGCACAGAATCAAAATTTAAATTTACAAATTAAAGACATTCCTTGTCAAGATTTAATATTGGACATTCATGACCAACTCTTTCTTGAAACATTATTGATGGAGATTAGAGGAAAAACAATATCCTACTCGTCATTTCTTATAAAAACAAGAAGATAAAACTGAAGCAAAACTATTACGAGAAATAGAGATATTGGAAAAACAATTAGATATTGATTTAATAAGCTTTGAAAGAGAAGGAAACGTTTGTTTGAATTGAGACAAAAAAAAACTGAATGGACTTAAGATCAAAAGCCAAATGGTTAGGTGAAGGGGAGAAAGTAACTAACTATTTTTGTAATTTAGAAAACAGGAATTTTGTAAGTACCTTCCCTAATTTCAAATGACGGAAATATTTTAAAATCAAGAATCTATATTAAAAGAAACTTGAAACTTTTATCACTCCTTGTATTCACACAAACCAGTAAAAAATATAAATTTAAATGAATTGTTTAGAGATTTTCCTATACCCAAGCTAACTAGAGAGCAGCAACAAAATTTACAAGGCCCAATATAATTACATGAACTATTATTTTGTTTAAAAAAGGCAAAAAATCTTAAAAGTCCTGGCTCGAGTGGTTATACCATGGAATTTTATAAGTTTTTCTGGATAGATATAGGAATTCTCCTCTTGAGATCTATGAACCATGGTTTATTGAAAGGTGAATTATCAGTCTCTCAAAAAGACAAACAAAGATAGACATTATTTAAAAAACTTGAGACCAATATCTTTATTAAACTGTTCTTATGAATTATCATCAGCATGCATTGCACAACGTTTAAAACAAGTACTACCTTTGCTTATAAATGATGATCAGACCGGCTTTTTGGCGGGGAGATATATAGGTGAAAATACACGTTCCATTTATGATTTGTTCTATTACACTGAGAATCAAAGTACCGAAGGTACTGAGTGCATGGTGAAGTATGATGAAATTGCGTCTTAGAATAAGGTCTTGTTTGATTACAATGTAACCGGAACTGGATTCAAAATCCATACTGTTTGTTTACAACAGTTTTGATAAATCCTGAACAAGATTTGAGAAACCGCAAATCCTGCTCTCGGATTCGTGCAGATTCAAGACGGATCATTCGGAACACTTCGGCTAATGATGCTACGAATGACAACAGATCAGGCCTAAAAAAAGTGTTTGTTTCGGGTAACAACTTCAAAAAAATGAGGTAGGGTAGGGATTTTTTTTTTATTTATGTTTTTTCTCTCTAACTTTGGATGGCTAAAACAGAACCTTTACTGGACCTTGGAACAAGGTATGTATTGAATGTTCCATGAATTAACTGTTATTTCATTAAATAAATTAAACATTCAATAGTAAATAAACTTAATAAACCTGACAATCCTGTATCACTAATCAAAAGCTGTTCTTGTGTACACTGGTCACAGATAATGTTTTGCCATTTGCAGGCTTTGAAGGACAGATTTAAATTCAATAATTTCAAGACATATTAAGGCTTTTAATATTAAGATTTACTCAAGGGTCAAAATATTCATAAAGACCAAGTATTCATAATTTTATTTTTATTTACCAAGTAATTTATATTAACTTGTTAACTAGGGTTAAACAACAAACCACATTAGAAATACACTCACAAAATATTGATGACTATTAAATAGTTCTGTGTGTTTACTCAATTAAGTATTTTGTTCATGATGACGCTGATATCATTTCATTCATTTATATTTACTTTTTTAATGTAAGTCCTTGTATAACACATACAAAACTAGAAACATCCATTTGACCATAAATCACATTTAATTGCTTCACGCGCAGTTAAAACTATGACGTTTCAAGAAAAAATAAGTGACGTGTGACGTGAGTATACCATAAAAGGTTAGGAAGGCGAGGCTAAACGTTTACGCTGTCCCATTTGCCGTGATAATATAGGTATTATTCTGTATTTTTTATCAGTTTAGAAAAGAAAATGGTTGAGAAACGGGACATATGGGTATTGATTGAGTACAATAATAATATAAATATAAGGAATACATTTTATTTTTTTAACATTCATGGGACTATGAATGGATTCACTTACTTTGCACGTGACCGAAGTTATTCAGTGCCATGAAGGTTAAAAAAAAATGTATTCCTTAAATACATTGGATTGAGCAATAATGTAGTGGTTTAGTGGTAAATGTATAATCTGATGAAGACCTTTGGCCGAAAGCTAATAAATTGAATAAACACATAGACATCTCACATACAGATCACTATGGGTCGCAAAAGTAGAAGCAACCCTTTTTTTAGGTCTCAGATTATTGAGATCAGGCCAAAAAAATAAGTGTGTTTCCCCTCGGCCGAACGACCCTAAACTTTTTTAAACAAAACAAAAAACCTACCCACCTACCCTATTTTATTTAGAGCTGCTAGGGGAAACACACTTCTTTTTTGGTCTAATACAGATTGTGTATCTTATCGTTTTTTTATATATCACTAATTGTTTCTTATTTATTCAGATTCATGTATAGTATCAATAAATCAATGCTATACAGAACTACATTATTGCTAAAATCTATTTTCAGTTTTAGCATTTGATTATAACGTACGGATTTACCAAACCAGATTCATCAAACCGGTTTCGGTTTTATTTATTTATTTATTTTGCATGGTGTTTTTACGCCATTTATCAACAGATCAATTAGGTTATGTATGGAGGCCAGTTTAATTGGTGGAGGAAGACCTCAGCTATTTGAGACAAACTCAGATACAAAATACCCCGCCATTCTGTCAAAGCTACGCAATTTCATCTAATGGGATTCAATTTCGGTACAGTCTGGCACAATCATGGATATACATGAGTAAGTAGATCTATGATTCATAAAACATCAAAGACCACATACCTTTAAGATTACTGTTCAAAATGTAATGACCTCCTCTCAAAGAGACGCGCGGGAATGGTTACCGTCCGTGTTATCGAGGTATAGACAGGTGATGTGTACCAGTAGGGTACCAGATGAAATTTCGCGCGCAATTGGAAAAGGAATTACAAAGGATAGTTGCTTATGCGATAACCATTACTGACCAAACCTATTAAATATTATATGAAGACTATAAAGGCCATGTCACAACATATATGTAAAGTTCTTAAATATATAAGTCCAAGAAAATTGGAAGATATGCGTTTGATGGCGTTGCAAGAGAAATAAAGTATAAAATTAACTGGTTACAACTCAATAAACTATCCTAGGAGATCAATACGGCGTATGAATATGTTAGACATTTTTATGCAAGATCACGTGATGATCACGTGATGATGATGATTTATCTATTTATAAACCGCACAGCAAAACGATGGAACAATAGATGAAATAGCTACATAAACAATATATAACTTAAACAATGTATCTAAGAAATTATTTGACATTTCTAAATGACATTACCTTATTTGTATCCGCACTAGAAAAGAAGAAACACCTGTTAAAATAAGGGTCTTCTTTTTCAGGCAATGCGTCGATTCATCAGAGAGGCTGTAGTCAGGATTCGTGAAAAAAAACATGGTTACTAAAGCTTGGTGAACAAGTTCACCATGCTAAAAATGATATACCAGGATTATTACTTCTTGCAGACTTTGACTATAACACAGAGGTGTCACCATCACTATAGTACATAGGTGTCACCATCACTGTAGCACAGAGTTGTCAACATCACTGTAACACAGATGTGTCACCATCACTGTAGCACAGAGGTGTCAACATCACTGTAACACAGAGGTGTCACCATCACTATAGCACAGAGGTGTCACCATCACTGTAACACAAAGGTGTCACCATCGCTGTAACACAGAGGTGTCACCATTGCTGTAACACAGAGGTGTCACCATCACTATAACACAGAGGTGTCAACATCACTATAACACAGAGGTGTCACCATCACAATCACTATAACACAGAGGTGTCACCATCACCATCACTATAACACAGAGGTGTCACCATCACTGTAACACAGAAGTGTCACCATCACCATCAGTATAACACAGAGGTGTCACCATCACTGTAACACAGATGTGTTACCATCACCATCACTATAACACAAAGGTGTCACCATCACTATAACACAAAGGTATCACCATCACTATAACACAGAGGTGTCACCATCGCTATAACACAGATGCGTCACCATCAGCATCACTATAACACAGATGTGTCACCATCGCTATAACACAGATGTGTCACCATCACAATCACTATAACACAGAGGTGTCACCATCACCATCACTATAACACAGAGGTGTCACCATCACCATCACTTTAACACAGCGGTGTCACCATCGCTATAACACAGATGTGTCACCATCACCATCACTGTAACACAGAGGTGTCACCATCGCTATAACACAGAGGTGTCACCATCACCATCACTATAACACAGAGATGTCACTATACCAGGATTATTACTTATTGCAGACTTTGACTATGACACAGAGTTGTCACCATCACTATAACACAGAGGTGTCATCATCACTATAACACAGAGGTGTCACCATCGCTGCACCACAGAGGTGTCACCATCACTATAACACAGAGATGTCACTATACCAGGATTATTACCTATTGCAGACTTTGACTATAACACAGAGGTGTCACCATCACTATAACACAGAGTTGTCACCATCACTATAACACAGAGGTGTCACCATCACTATAACACAGAGGTGTCATCATCACTATAACACAGAGGTGTCACCATCACTGTACCGCAGAGGTGTCACCATCACTATAACACAGAGATTGGCACTACAAACCATCTATTTTAAGATAAATAGTTAGCTGTAGGTTTAATTTATCCATAGCCTTATTATCTATATTTAGATTTCGTCTTAAATCGATAGAAAAAGATGTTTAAAAAATTGATAAAATTTGACTTAAGTTAAGACATTGCTAAGAAGCTTTATGAATATGGACCAAGGAATCGGAATCATCGCCATTTACTTTTATTGTTAATAAATCGAATAAATGTTTGCCTGTGCGAATTAACACCCATTTGTTGTTTGCTGTTCTTTTAGAATGTAACATATATTGGTATAATTTGAAAACCTGAGGTTTTTAGAATATTTTGGAGAAAATGTCATAAATGTTTTATGTTTTTTTGAACAGAGTGAATTAAAACATGAGTTATTTTACAGTTCATTCCGGTTTGATTATATCTCAAATTATAGCATGGCATTGGCGTAATATTCGGAAGGAAAATACACATTTAAAGAGTTCCACTACCGTGTTGCCCATTAATCCACACCCATGTTGCCCTTTAATCCACACCCATGTTGCCCATTAAAGCACACTCATGTTGCCCATTAATCCACACCCATGTTGCCCTTTAATCCACACTCATGTTGCCCATTAAACCACACACATGTTGCCCATTAATCCACACCCATGTTGCCCGTTAATCCACACTCATGTTGCCCATTAAACCACACACATGTTGCCCATTAATCCACACTCATGTTGCCCATTAATCCACACACATGTTGCCCATTAAACCACACACATGTTGCCCATTAATCCACACCCATATCCCATTAATCCACACACATGTTGCCCATTAATCCACACCCATGTTGCCCATTAATCGAAAGATAAGTACTGCTTACAGTAGCTATCCCGTCAACAGCAGCCACACTTTACAACATCTGTAAACCGTTTCTAAACCTACTGACGACGAGGTATATACATAACTTATTTATTTGGAGAATCCAAGCTCTATGGACACAATATAAACGGCTTTAACACGCCAGGCCAAACCCAAAAAATGGAGCGTCGAATTAAGAGTTACAAACTCATAATTCATTTTATCCATATTTAAAACCCCATGAATAAACCTTTTAATCGCCACATATACATTATTACATGACCTAAACACCTAGATAGAGTTTTGATAAACAATTTTTAATGTAATTTTGCCCTTATTTGGCGGGTTAGTTTCTTTAAATATGTGGTCATTCGTGATTGCCGAATAGTGATTTTTTTTCCTTTAGTTTAGATAACGCAACGTCATTTTCTTGAAAATATCGCATACATATGATGATGCCCACTAATTGTTTTTTTATGTTGCTTTTTTTTAAAACAAATGCGATAGAAACCATCATATAAATTTCGTTTCTACCTTAAAAATTAAAGAAAAAACAACACATAATTTAAAAAATAAAAAAAAGTACTGAATTGCGTCAATGGTTCTTATGGGATTTGAACCCATATAAAATCAAGTGACAGTTGAATTTTGTTTTAGCAAAGCGAAGTAACCATTTGATACGGTGTTCCGTTAGGGCCATCGTACCATCGCGTATCGACCTTTACAAGTCGATGCGCGATGGTACGATGGTACGATGGCGATGGCACGATGGTACGATGGCGATGGTACGATGACGCGATGGTACGATGGCGATGGTACGATGGTACGATGGCGATGATACGATGGTCCATCGTGTCATCGCCATCGTACCATCGCTCCATCGCCATCGTACCATCGTACCATCGCGCATCGACTTTAAACGCGATAGTACGATGGTACGATGGAACAATGGCCCATCGTACCATCGCGCATCGACCTTTTACAAGTCGATGCGCGATGGTACGATGGTACGATGGCGATGGTACGATGGTACGATGGCGATGACGCGATGGACCATCGTACCATCGCCATCGTACCATCGTGTCATCGCCATCGTACCATCGTGCCATCGCACCATCGCAGTCGATGTGCGATGTTGCATCGCTCCCTACTCCATCGTACCATCGCTCCATCGCCTTCCGTTTAGACATGCGCACATCAAAGCAAAACAAAAATGGAGGATATCATTACCGTACATCATGGATTCAAAGATTCGACAATACTTTTCTTAAATCTATTCCTTCATTTAGGCTCAGCAAAACATAAATTTCTCGGTAAGAAACATTTCCAAAAAGTATTGTCGAATCTTTGCATCTATGATGTCCTCCATTTTTGTTTTGTTTTGATGTACGCATGTCTAAACGGAAGGCGATGGAGCGATGGTACGATGGAGCAGGGGGCGATGCAACATCGCACATCGACTGCGATGGTGCGATGGCACGATGGTACGATGGCGATGACACGATGGTACGATGGCGATGGTACGATGGTCCATCGCGTCATCGCCATCGTACCATCGTACCATCGCCATCGTACCATCGTACCATCGCGCATCGACTTGTAAAAGGTCGATGCGCGATGATACGATGGGCCATTGTACCATCGTATCATCGTACCATCGCGTTTAAAGTCGATGCGCGATGGTACGATGGTACGATGGCGATGGTGCGATGATACGATGGCGATGACGCGATGGACCATCGTATCATCGCCATCGTACCATCGTACCATCGCGTCATCGTACCATCGCCATCGTACCATCGTGTCATCGCCATCGTACCATCGTACCATCGAGCATCGACTTATAAAGGTCGATGCGCGATGGTACGATGGCCCTAACGGAACACCGTAATTTGACTATGCCAGTACTCAATAAAGATTTAGACAATTTACGGATATATAGGTAAACTACGGTGTTCCGTTAGGGCCATCGTACCATCGCGCATCGACCTTTACAAGTCGATGCGCGATAGTACGATGGTACGATGGCGATGGAGCGATGGTACGATGGCGATGGTACGATGGCGCGATGGTACGATGGCGATGGTACGATGGTACGATGGCGATGACGCGATGGACCATCGCGTCATCGCCATCGTACCATCGCACCATCGCCATCGTACCATCGTACCATCGCGCATCGACTTTAAACGCGATGGTACGATGGTACGATGGTAAGATGGTCCATCGTACCATCGCGCATCGACCTTTTACAAGTCGATGCGCGATGATACGATGGTACGATGGCGATGGTACGATGGTACGATGGCGATGGCACGATGGACCATCGCGTCATCGCCATCGTACCATCGTGACATCGCCATCGTACCATCGTGCCATCGCACCATCGCAGTCGATGTGCGATGTTGCATCGCTCCCTACTCCATCGTACCATCGCTCCATCGCCTTCCGTTTAGACATGCGCACATCAAAGCAAAACAAGATGGAGGACATCATTACCGTATATCATGGATGCAAAGATTCGACAATACTTTTTTTAAATCTGTCCCTTCATGTAGGCTCAGCAAAACATGAATTTCTCGGTAAGAAACATTTCCAAAACTTATTGTCGAATCTTTGCATCTATGATGTCCTCCATTTTTGTTTTGTTTTGATGTGCGCATGTCTAAACGGAAGGCGATGGAGCGATGGTACGATGCAGCAGGAGGCGATGCAACATCGCACATCGACTGCGATGGTGCGATGGCACGATGGTACGATGGCGATGTCACGATGGTACGATGGCGATGACGCGATGGTCCATCGTGCCATCGCCATCGTACCATCGTACCATCGCCATCGTACCATCGTACCATCGCGCATCGACTTGTAAAAGGTCGATGC
The DNA here is from genome assembly GCA_037043455.1 of Cyrtodaria siliqua. Classification (NCBI taxonomy): domain Eukaryota; kingdom Metazoa; phylum Mollusca; class Bivalvia; order Adapedonta; family Hiatellidae; genus Cyrtodaria; species Cyrtodaria siliqua. Next base: position 26,532 of record JAWPHD010010359.1, read on the forward strand.
GCGATGGTACGATGGACCGTCTTACCATCGTACCATCGTACCATCGCGTTTAAAGTCGATGCGCGATGGTACGATGGTACGATGGCGATGGTGCGATGGTACGATGGCGATGACACGATGGTCCATCGCGTCATCGCCATCGTACCATCGTACCATCGCCATCGTACCATCGCGTCATCGTACCATCGCCATCGTACCATCGCTCCATCGCCATCGTACCATCGTACTATCGCGCATCGACTTGTAAAGGTCGATGCGCGATGGTACGATGGCCCTAACGGAACACCGTAGTAAACCAATATATTTCGCAATACCTTCTCAGAATCACGTGGTTTATGTCCGTGTTATAAAACTGCGATTGGTCTAAGGGAGATAACTGCTACTCTGGCTTAATCAAAAATGAGTATTGCAGTTATGAGCCCTAAGTTTCGGAACTATGTTAACACCCTAAGTTTCGTAACTATGTTAACACTGATTGACCAGTGTCAGAATAATGTGACTGGCGGGTGGGGGTATCATGTCTACTACGGCGTGGTATTCCAGTGTGACAGCACTATAAAGAAACCATTGAGTTCGCTGCTTCAAGTAGACATATCATCAAATCACACAACAACACACAGATAAAAGTCCAGACATTGTGCATATAATCGTCAGGTTGGACGCCTGTCGTAGGTGGAGGGACTATAATCCTTAGAAATACACACACACACATACCGTTAACCAACAACGTACGCTAAACTACATAACGGTTACCTAAATAGCGAAATTATTCATTATAATTTTAGTTAAATTTGCAAAAAATAATAGGACTTTGCTGGCTACAGACAATTCCTGTTAAGAATTTCATAAAAAATTACGGTGTTCCGTTAGGGCCATCGTAACATCGCGTAGTCGATGCGCTGGTACGATGGCGATGACATGATGGTACGATGACGATGGTACGATGACGCGATGGTACGATGGTGATGAAACGATGGTCCATCGCGTCATCGCCATCGTACCATCGCCGTCGTACCATCGCGCATCGACGTTAAACGCGATGGTACGATGGTCAGTCGTACGATCGCGCATCGCGATGGTACGATGGCGTTGACGCGATGGACGATGGCGCATCGCAGTCGATGTGCGATATTGAATCGCCTCCGGCTCTATCGTACCATCGCTTCATCGCCTTCCGTTTAGACATGCGCACCAACACCAATTAACTTTCGTCAGAAGGCTTTGCCGCCACCAGCCACAATCATGTCGTCTGAAGAAGAAGGTTATTGATTATTGTCAATAAGAAAACATTGCCAAAAAATATTGTCGAATCTGTGCTTCATTTTTGTTTTGTTTTGATGTGCGCATGTCTAAACGGAAGGCGCTGGAGCGATGGTACGATGGAGCGACGGGCGATGCAACTTCGCACATCGACTGCGATGGTGCGATGGCACGATGGTATGATGGCGATGGCACGATGGTACGATGGCGATGATATGATGGTCCATCGCGTCATCACCATCGTACCATCGCGTTTAAAGTCGATGCGCGATGGTAAGATGGACCATCGTATCATCGCCATCGTACCGTCGTACCATCGCCATCATACCATCGCGTCATCGTACCATCGCCATCGTACCATCGCATCGTATCATCATATCTTCGCGCATCGACTTGTAAAGGTCGATACGCGATGGTACGATGGCCCTAACGGAACATCGTAAAAAATGAATGCAAAACTATTGTAAGTGATTTAAAGCTCAGTTACAATAGTTTCACACTAAAAAAAAAAAGTTGTATTAGACATTTTTTCATTTTCTCAACCAAATTTTAGAATCCAGCTGTAATATTTTTGGACATTATAAAGGGTCAGTATCTGATATGGATTATGTAAAAAAATTATTTTCGGGAAAAAAGTGAGTTACGATTATATTATAGTTTCGCGTTAAGCCCTCGATACACAATCAAGCGACAGTTGAGTTTTGTAATAACAAAACGAACTGAATGTTGTTTAACGGCTCATCAACACAGTATAGGTTATTTAGAGCCGCCCCCAGATAGAAGGGAATGATACATAGGAATCCGGGAACCGTGCCCTACTCTTATTATCGAACAGATTCCTATGGTTCTTTAACGTGCAGAGGGCTGGCGTGGCGGATTTGTAACCGGAGACCCCGGGTTCAATCCTTCGTGGTGCCACTGAGTTCCGTCGGTGTGTTCTTGGGCAAGACACTTTTCCTTAGCCTCGTCCTTCGGATGGGGACGTAAACCGGGCGGTCCGCTGTATCGGTCTATCCTCCGAGCACGTTAAAGAACCATAGGAATCTATTCGATAATAAGAGTAGGGCAGGTTCCCGGATTTCTATGGATCCTTCCCCTCTCTATGGGGCGGCTCTAAATAACCTGTACTGTGTTGATGAGCCGTTAAACAACATTCAATTTAATTCAATTATTTAACGTGCTCGGAGGATAGACCGATATACGGGACGCCCGGTTTACGTAATAACAAAACGAGTAACTATGTATTAAAATACAGACAGGGCCCGTATTCATAAAGCAACTTAAGTGGAAAATATTACTTCAGTCAAAATTTAAGATGTTTACATATTTTTAAAGATCCTTATTAACCTCTGAGGGTCACTACGAATCATCTATTTTAAAATAAGAGATATTGCTAAGAAGCTTTATGAATACGGGCCCAGGTATCAATACAATCAATACCGACTATACAGACCAATATGTTTCTCACGTGGTTGATTTCCGCAATTAAATAGATCCGACATAATAACGCTTCTAGTGGTCTAAGAGAAATAACTGCCGTTCAGTCTTGGGTCCAGGTTATAATAGCGTAAATGAGTCTCCATTGCCGTTAGAATGTTGAGAACCTGTTAAAAACTCAAAACTGGTTAGAATTCTGGGAAACTTACTTTATCATGCAAATAAACATGTCTGCTGTTAAACATCAACAAGGAAATAGCGGGTTTAATACCTTCTAAGAAACATTTCTTCAGTTGTATACTAACACCGGATCAAAGGTCAAAGCTATGTTTACCCCTTGCAATTTCGTACCCTGTCTACTTTCACTTCTGAAATTTATATCAAAAACTGTCAAAAACATGACTAGCTCCCTTTTCAAATACATTTGTATCAACAACATGTCCAGAATACAGTTACAGCCAAAAAATAACAGGAAATTGCACTAAAAAAAAGTTTTAAAGAAAAAAAAGATTAGCACTCTTTAATACAGAACTACTTTCGATGCACCAGGAAAGCACATCCGGCTGATTTAGTGGAATTAAAACTCCATCGAATCACCGCAAAACACTGCAAAACACTGCAAAACACCGATAATCAGCACAAAACCCATACAAACTTACTAAAATATATTTATTTAACATTAATTTTTTAATAAATTTCCTATATTAAACATAAATATTAACATATGTATTCGAACACGAAAAAAAACGAATTTGATTACTGTGCATTATTTTTACACAATCATGACAATTACTCTCTTTTTTTTCAACGAAACCACAACGTAGTTTAGTCAAATTACTAGATATATATATAAGAAATAGTATTTTTACGGCTATGTACAAAAATGACAGATGTTTAAACTGTATTTAATATATTAAGTCGACTTGTCACGTTATCATATGGATGTTAATCCATAGTTTTCGGCTGGTACCACGTGGAGGTGTGACCCTACTTGTTGCTATATACAACCATTTACCAGCCACAGGAATTATTCCACAGACTTAAATTTCATATCTATCCCACCCACCCCACTCCACCACCCCAAGTAAAGCAATAGGTTTTGGTTTTTTACGTAAAAAGAGAGCTTATAAAGGGATACTATTGAGTTATTTTAATACTTTTAAACATGTTTTGACATGATTCCTGTTTGTTTCCGATATATAGCAAACAAACTCATACAATACAACAAGGTTGTGTACAATACAACAAGGTTGTGTCAATTTACACTGAAAATCTACATTCTACTAGACAATTTACATAAATAAATATTCACACGGAGGCCTACACCTAACACTTTGCATCGGAAACTTTTGGACATACTATAGTATTGTGTAATATATAATAAATACGAAAATATTTAAAAAGACAAGAAAAGGAGAAAAAGAAAAAAAATAGAAAAAAGAAAGAGAAAACAACGCGTGTAAAAGCTGTTATTAACACACACACAAATATAAACGTAATATATATATATAAGAAGAAGAAGAACTTTTATATATATATATATACATTTGTTTTTAAAATAGTTTCGCGCTTTCATATATAACAACAAAGTGGGGTACATCAGGCATTTTGTAGAAGTCAAGGGCTCCGACTTAAAATAACTAATATGTATTCAAAAGAACCAAAGCATAATGAATGAGAATACGCGATTTATTTATTTTAAAGAAATTCACACAAAGGTGCTACCTACAGGGTAAATTTGTGACATTTTTTTTTATCATGTATTGATCCATTTAAAAATATTTAGTTCTTTTACAAAACGAATGATGTATCCACTTTAAATGTATAGAATAAAAGTAAAAAAAAAATATCTATAAATGTACATATTTTCACTAGACTTACCCCTCAGCGCTATGGGTTCGAACCCTCCTGGGGGATCTGGCCTACTGCATTTTCGTCCAATGTCATTATGTATATGTTCAATTCTCAAAACAAAACAAAAATATCTATAAATGTACATATTTTCACTAGACTTACCCCTCACCGCTATGGGTTCGAGCCCTCATGGGGGATCTGGCCTACTGCATTTTCGTCCGATGTCATTATGTATATGTTCAATGCTCAAAACAAAACAAAAATATCTATAAATGAGCATATGTTCACTAGACTTACCCCTCACCGCTATGGGTTCGAGCCTTCCTGGGACCTGGGCCTACTGCACTTTCGTCCGATGTCATTATTTATATTTTCAATGCTCAAAACAAAACAAAAATATCTGTAAATGTACATATGTTCACTAGACTTACCCTCACCGCTATGAGCTTTATCTTTTCCTTGTGAATAATTGTATTCTCCTGTAAGCTCACACGCGAAACAATTACTACAAGTATACGAACATTTTGCATTCCGAAAGAAATTAAAATCTTCCAACGATAAACGTTTACAATCAGCATGAAACCATTGCTTGCAAGAATCACAAGATGCAGTTCAAACGACAGGCACCACGAGGCCAGAATGCAGTTATTTTAGAAACAGTAATTTTAATTTTGGAGGCATATTGAATTGCATACTAGTAGCTTTTATGAAATCAAAAGACACCACAGAACTGAACTAATAACAATGATGTGTGTGGACATACCTTACGATGGTATATACTAGTAAACGATAAATAATGATGGCATGTAACAAATTCAACACTTTTCCTGTATACTCTTATAATTGCAACATAAATATGGCATCTGTCTACCTTTTAGGGAAATAAACAATATATATATATCAAACTCTAATTTGAAACATTATGATGATAAATGTCTTAATTTCGGGAAATATACATCTTGACTACTTCTATGGCACGTGTCTGGCTTTAAAAAGGAAATATACAATACACAGGAATGGTCCTACTAAATACCACTAAGGACCACTAAGGGACCACTAAATGGGCCACTAAGGACCACTAAGGGACCACTAAGGACCACTAAGGACCACTAAGGGACCACTAAGGACCACTAAGGACCACTAAGGGACCACTAAGGACCACTAAGGGACCACTAAGGACCATTAAGGGATCACTGAAAACCACTAAGGACGATTAAGAGGTACTTAGGGGAAAAACAATAGATGATAGGTAAACTGTTTCAGAGGAAAGAAAAGTGGTGTTTAGATTATTTTTATGAAAGCATCTGCTACAAGTATCAGACAGGATGAATTCATTCAATCTGAAACATACCCAGTACTCGGGACGTGGACCCTGCTTTCTGTGAGTCCCAGTTTTTTATTTATTTATTAATTATTTATTTTTTTGATCATTTTTTTTATATTTTGATCATTTTTTTTTTATCTTTTTTTTTTATCTTTTAAGATATATATTCTCTTTTTTTAACAAGTGATAAATGAGTATTTATTTTAACCTATGTATTGCCGTAACGTTTTACCTTAAACACAATAATTTCTCTAACATTGTATTTCAGTCATTTTTATAATTGAAGATGTTTGCTTCAAATATCATTCTCTACCGTTTTCTCAAAAACACGGATGCACCAAAATAAGGAAGCACATAATAGTAATAGCGGTATTTAGTAGGACCGCACAGGAACAATATACACGATATTAAGTGACACGTGGCTAATTATAAGCGAGATCTAATTATGACGCCTAGGTGTAGAGTACTGATTAAATTATCAATGTCGGCATGACACGATTACCCGGGTGTGTTGCGCGTATGTGTGAAAACACGGGGGGTTCGGGATGATTGGTGTATCTTGCAGAAACAGTTTTTCGTGATAACGTTAGTTCTAACAAAATAAAACGTGCTTTATTGTATCAATAATATATTATGGTATTTCGTAAAAGGGGTAGAATACGACATGATGAGACTTGGACCTTTAATGGCCATAATATTGAAGTAGTAGATAATTTTAATTATTTAGGCACAGTAATAAATTATACTGGGAGTTTTGCATTGTACCAAGAGCATTTGGTTGGAAAAGCTCTTAAGGCTATGAATACGTTACTATATAAATGCAAAGAATATGATCTAAAGCCTAAAATATTGTCAGTTGTTTGATGCATTTGTTGGTTCAATATTAAGTTATGCATCATTATATGGGGTTTCACCAAATCCAAAGAAGTAGAACGTATACATTTAAAATTTTGTAAAAGATTGTTACAGGTTAAAATAAACACATGCAATGCTGCTGTATATGGAGAATTGGGACGATACCCTTTATATATCAATAGATATGTAAGGATTGTAAAATACTGGTTTAAAATTCACAACAGTAATAACATAATAATGAAAACTGTGTATAACCAGGCTATTGATGACTGTAATAAAGGTTATACAAACTGGGTTTCTAATGTAAAAAAGCAATACATTACACGCTAACGCATTTATTAGTGAATTTAAGTGTAGAATAATAGATACATTTAAACAAGAATGGTATGGAAGTGTAAATAACAGTTCTGTTTTGAATATGTATAGAGTGTTTAAAACCTCTTTTGAATATGAACGATATTTAGATATAGTACCCAGAAGTCTACGTTTATACTTTGTGAAATTGAGGGTTTCTGTACACCCTTTGAGAATACAACCAGGAAGATACTCGCGTAATAATATACCTCGTAATGAACGCTATTGTTTAGGTTGTAATGATAGGGACATAGAGGATGAATACCATCTTATATGTATCTGTCGATGTTATCTTCAACTAAGAAAAAAAGTATATTAAACGTTTTTACTATGTTAATCCATCTGTATTTAAGTTTCACAATTTACTGACTTCATCTGATAAGAATGAGATTACGAACATTTGTAAATATATAAAAGAAGCTTTAGCTATACGGAATTCAGTAATTAGTTATGCTTATTTTCCTTACTGCCTTTGTTAATACATTTCTATTAACTATGTTAAAAACATATAGAAAATATATTGTATGCTTGGAAACGTGACATGAATTTATTTATACATACATGTATTTAGACGATGTACTTATGTATAAGTCTTAATAAACTGTCTGTTCTGTTCTGTTCTGTTCTGTTCTATATTTATGTTTTTGTATTCAGGTACGAGTCTATATACATCATAGTTTATTAAGGAGATATTTTTATTTCGTGTTGCAAATATGACAAAATTTTGAGATTGTGGAAGTTTTCCCGTCCATCACGGAGATATAATTGTACGCAATAAAACATATGCCGACACATATGCATAATAGATACAATATCATAATATCAAAGTTTTCATGTTTTAATTTTTTAACTGTGTTCAAAGTACCTGAGATGGGCCTATATGCGTGAAATCTATTAGTATTGTTTATGTTATGGCTTTATGATAATTAAGGTTGAACTGACACGTTTAATAAAATGTATTTAAAATCTACGATTTACTGTGCACATTGTTAACAGTTCTGTGTATTATATCTAATAATACTATTTATATTAATTAATATGGAATATATTTCAGAACTATATGATTCTGAGTGTTTTGCGGTGGTGTAATTGTCATAATTGTGTGAAAATAATGCACTGCCATCTAACGTGTTTTAATGCTCGAGATATAAATTCATAATAAAACTGCTAATATTATTGTTTAATCTATATAATGAATTTAAGATTAAATGCAAAACCAATATATTTTAACACATATATGGATTTTTGCGGTATTTTGCAGTGTTTTGCAGCGTTTTGCGGTGATTTGAAGTGTTTTGCGGTGATTCGACGGACCGTTCAGTCTTTATCACAAATGAGTGTTTCAGCTATAAGTAAGTAAGTAAGTAAATATTTTATTATAGTGACATGTGTATACGGAAATAAACCCTTAGATTCGAAATAAACATTACGCAATATTTGTTTATAACACACGACAGATACCGGTTTAGTCTAATAATTTTTTATAGACATATAAGATTTTTTTTAAAACCGGTATCTGTGACGTAACCTACATAACGGCAACCTAAATAACGACCTCTCGATCTGGAGTCCGACGCTCTTCCACCGGACCACGTTTCTTTCCACTCCACAACGTCAACCAACATAATGGTAACCCAAACAGTGGTATCCCAAATAACGGCAACCCTAAAACCATAATCTAATATAGATATAAACAAGAAATATCACTGTAAGTGATAAATGTCCCCGAAGTGTCCTTTGACCTCTATGTTTGACCTTGACCTTGGAGCCATGGACCTGGATTTTGTGCACGACACGTGGTTTGGTTGTGGTGAGCACTTATGCCAAGTTATTTGAAAATCCGTCCAAGCATGCAATAGTTATTGACCGGACACGATTTGACCTTTGACCTCTAAGTGGGACCTTGACCTTGGGGCCACAGACTTGGATTTTGTGCGCGACACATCGTCTTGTTGTGGTGAGCACTTGTGTCAAGTTATTTGAAAATATGTCCATGAATGTCAGAGTTATTGACCGGACGCAATTTGACTTTTGACCTCCAAGTGACTTTGACCTTGAAGACCTGGGTTTTGCGCGCGATAGATCGCCTTGTTATGGTGATCACTTGTGCCAAGTTATTTAAAAATCATTGCAGAGGTTGTGACGTTACGGTCCGGATACGAAATTGCGTACCTGTTTTTGACCTATGAACTGCAAGTGTGACCTTGACCTTTGAGGTACGGACCTGGGTTTTGTGTGCGACACATCGTCTTGTTATGATGATCACTTGTGCCAAGTAATTTAAAAATCCCTGCAGGGGGTTGTGCATTACGGTCCGGACACGAAAATACGTACCTGTTTTTGACCTATGAACTACAAGTGTGACCTTGACCTTTGAGGTACGGACCTGGGTTTTGCGCGCGACACATCGTCTTGTTATGGTGATCACTTGTGCCAAGTTATTTAAAATTCCCTGCAGGGGTTGTGACGTTACGGTCCGGACACGAAAATGCTTACCTGTTTTTGACCTATGAACTTCAAGTGTGACCTTGACCTTTGAGGTACGGACCTGGGTTTTGCGCGCGACACATCGTCTTGTTATGGTGATCAAGTTAATCAAAAATCCATGCAGGGCTTTGAAGGTACAGTCCGGACACGAACTGCGTAATGACGGAATCCGGACAGACAGACAGATAGACGGTGCGATTACTATATGCCCCCGAAACCTTTTTCGGGGCGTGGGGGGGGGGGGGGGTGTGTGTGTGTGGGGGGGGGGGGGGTCATAAACAATCAAACAGGAAAAGCAGCATTCAAGGACGTGTATTATACATGAAGTTCACCACTAAGTTGATGCTGTTGATGCTACCAAGTTTGTTAGAGAATATAGCTTGACGGGGATTTCTTTATTTATCCAGTCTAGTTTAATTGGGATGTCAGTAGGGTAAGAGAGATGTTTGGTGCACCCTATAACCTGGATTATACCCCCAGCGTATTTTTTGCCACGGGCAGTTCGAAGGCGGTAGCCCTATCAGCGTTTTTATGTTTGCGTTCATTGTCTTTTATTTGATCCTATACTTGTTGTTTAGATGCGTGTTCTATATTTCCTGATTGACTTTTAGACGAAAAAAAGTACCGAACAGCGTCGGCAGTTATGGGATTTGAACCCACGATGATTTTTTTGAGGCCAATTTTCTTATTTTTATTTGAAGTAACCGCCTGACTTAGCCAGTACTTCAGAAATAGCCGTTCTTTACATTTGGTTGTGTTGTGCAATATCTAATTTATTTTTAGAATAAGGCACGTGACCAATGGAATTTTGAATTTTTACATGGTCCAGGGGAAATAACTGCTACCATTACTGTAACAATATGGTTATTTGAGTCAGAGGTTATTTCAAGTTTGATTCATATCTAAAAGTAAAGATCGGATTTGCATGAAACTGACTCAGTTAAGAAGTTGCGTACCAATGTCCTCATTACTCTAAGGAACAATAGGTATTAGATGTCGAACAGGACATGTAGCTTTCACGAACATAAAAGGGATGAAGAAAAAGCTCGACACAAACATGTCTTAGAGAAAAGAAAAAAACGAAAAACAACAACAACATAGCACTCTTGAGTGATGAAGTGGAGAAGGGTAGAGAATGTGTTATAGTTGACAACAAGCCAATCTCATTAACATCATATCCTAATTACGCTTTGATACTCTCCGCTATAGGCTTGTAGTGTAGAGTATCGTAGTGGGATAAAGGGTCTGATTTTAATGAGATTGACAACAGATCAGACTACACCAATTACCAACCAATCAGCGGGCAGGGAAAAAGATCCAGGGTAAATTCGGAGCTATTACACAGAATCTCTTAATTTTGATTGGATGACATTTTGATTGGATGACAAGTGTAAACAAAGCAAAAAATCTTGCTAAAAACAAAAATTCACATTTTGAAGAGTACTTATAAGGTTAAATCATACATTTGTGTGATGCATTCATAATGTGTTGCATAATCAAAAAAAGAAGTATATTGTACATGTTCCTTATGTTTCTACATGCAAGTAGGTGGGTCAGCACCATCCGACCCAAACAGCTTTTTTCAAAACATACTCAACTAATGGCTTATGTATGTTTTCTTGATAAAACTAAGATAGGTCTTTCAAAACAAGTAATAACAAATATAGCTTCCTATATTAGGGAACTCAGTACAGAGATTAGACCTATATAGGTCATACTACACCAATTCATTTTCCATAGGTCTACCTTATAGCTCTAAGCTCTGTACTGAGTTCCCTAATATAGGAAGCTATATTTTTTATTACTTGTCTTGAAAGACCTATCTTAGTTTTATCAAAAAAACATACAGAAGCCATACATTGAGTATGTTTTGAAAAAGCTGTTTGGGTCGGATGGTGCTGACCCACCTACTTGCATGTAGAAACATGAGGAAAATGTAAAATATACTTCTTTCTTTGATTATGCAACACATTATGAATACATTGCACAAATGTATGATTTAACCTTTATAAGTACTCTTCAAAAGTTGAATTTTAATTTTTTAGCAAGATTTTTTGGTTTGATTACCTTGACAACCAATCAAAATTAAGAGATTCTGTGTAATAGCTCCGAATTTACCCTGGAACTTTTTCCCTGCCCGCTGATTGGTTGGTAATTGGTGTAGTCTGATCTATAAGGTAGGCCTATGGAAAATGAATTGGTGTAGTATGACCTGTAGTGTAGATAAAGGGTCTGATTTTAATGAGATTGCCAACAAGCGGACACATGTTTTAAAGGATGAAATTGGATATGTGAAAGTCATTGGCGGGGCGCCAGAAGTGCGCTGCTGCCTATTGGGGTGGTTTTTGATGCTGCATATGCACGTGATTTGTTGTTGTTGTTGTAAAAATGTTGGGAGTAAAAGTCTGGCTAAAATGTCGGGGGTAAAAGACTTAAGATCGTGTTGTTGTATTGAAATTGCTGTAGTGCAATTGGCGCTATGTCATAGGTCCATATAACAACTACAACTTTGAAATTGTATACAGTTGTTCTACATCATAACATGACCCAGTATATCATAACTCTGTGCTGCTTTTTGCAAAAGTTATGCCCGTTTTTGAACTTAGTATATTGCTTAAGTTTTCCGTTAAGGTCCACTTTTTAGCCAGTATGTTTTTGGAAAAAAATACGGCTTATTGTCATCCCTTCATAACATTCTAGAAATATATATCATCAGCAATTAATGCAAACACTTAAATAGGTTTTGATATCTTAAGTATGTGCCTTTGTTCTCAGGTTACTATTGTACTGTTGCCATAAAACTTTTTATACTTTTTAAAATATTTCTACATTTTTGTTATAATATAATAAAAATTTGCAAATAAATACACATGTTTGTTTCCTCCTTTTGAAAACATTCTGCACCGCCCTGATGATTTGCATCAGTTTCTTCTTGTACAATCCCTGTGGGTTGTACGTGCATGGTAATACGTGATGTATATACTGAAACGCAAAAGAAACGCAACACGGGAATTTCCGCTATATATTGTACACTTAATTCCACATAATATTCCAAAGAAATCTCAAGATGTTTTGTAAAAAACAAGTTAATTAAAGAAAGGATACAACTGTGATGTTGTAGACGTTTTAATCACACTGCACATTGTAACAAGAAATGTTGAAGTTCCTCTTTGAAAAACTGTGCCAGTTCAGTACTGTATTTAACGTAAAGAGTTTGTAAAAGTTTGCCACCTAAGTTTGCTCACATGCTTGAGCCAAACGCGTACTCTGTCAATAATGAAACTTAGAAGGAATACTATTTGCTGTATTTTGTGTTGTTTTAGTAAAACAAATTCCGAAAGGAGGGGTCTTACGTAGCCATGTACCATTCGATTAGCAGCAGCATATTTTATATACAATATATGGCTAGTTTCTTTAAATATGGGGGGTATTATGTGATTTATACTATTATTCTCTAGTTTTATGAAATGATTGTATATTATATAATTAACACCGTCATTGATTATTGCCGAAGTGTTTTTTTTTATTTAGATAACGCAACCTCATTTCTTAAAAATAGCATATAATTATATGTGACGATGCAACATGTCATAAATAAAACTGCATTAACTGCTTTTTTGTGCTTTTTTTTATAAACAAGTGCGATAGAAACCATCATATAAATATCGCCTTTACCAACATAATTAAAAAAAAAGTACTGAATTGCGTTAATGGTTCTTATGAGATTTGAACCCATATAAAATCAATCAATTAATGGTTGCATTTTGTTTAAAGCGAAGTAACCATTTGACTATGCCAGTACTCGATGCAAACACGGACAATTTACGGATATATAGGCAAACCAATATATTTCGCAATATATCTCAAAATCGTGGTTTGCTATAAAACTGCGGTTGGTCTAAGGGAGATAACTGCTACTCTGGCTTAATCAAAAATGAGTGTTGCAGTAATAAGCCCTAAGTTTCGTAATTATAACGATAACCTACATAATGAATCGATCGATAACCAGCATATACAACATTTGCGTTCATTTATAGGAATTCTGTGTGGCTTGTATATATATATGTGTGTGATATATGTGTGATATATGTTATTTTGTTTGTAGTGTTCTGTTTTATTTCAAACAAATGTTATATTTATTTACTATTCTTTTAGAATGTAACATTTATTGGTGTAATTTGAAAACCTGAGGTTTTTTAGAATTATTTTGGAGAAAATATCATAAATGTTTTATGTTTTTTTGAACACAGTGAATTAGAACATAAGTTATTTTACAGTTCATTCCGGTTTGATTATATCTCAAATTATAGCATGGCATTGGCGTAATATTCGGAAGGAAAATACACATTTAAAGAGTTCCACGCCCATGTTTCCTATTAATCCACACCCATGTTGGCCATTAATCCACACCCATGTTGCCCATTAATCCACACCCATGTTGGCCATTAATCCACACCCATGTTGCCCATTAATTCACACCCATGTTGCCCATTAAACCACACCCGTGTTGCCCATTAATCCACATCAACACCCATGTTGCCCATTAATCGTAAGATAAGTACTGCTTACAGTAGCTATCCCGTCAACAAAAGCCACACTTTACAACATCTGTAAACTGTTTCTAAACCTACTGACGACGAGGTATGTACATAACCTATATATTTTGAGAATCCAAGCTCTATAGACACAATATAAACGGCTTTAACACGCCAGGCCAAACCCCAAAAAAGGAGCGTCGAATTAAGAGTTACAAACTAATAATTCATTGTATCCATATTTAAAACCCCGTGAATAAACCTTTTAATCGGCACATATACATTATTACATGACATAAACACCTAGATAGAGTTTTGATAAACAATTTTTAATGTAATTTTGCCCTTATTTGGCGGGTTAGTTTCTTTAAATATATAGTCATACGTGATTTATACTATTATTGCCGAATAGTGATTTTCTTTCCTTTAATTTAGATAACGCAACGTCATTTTCTTGAAAATATCGCACACATATGGTGATGCACCATTATTTTTTTATTTTTTTTTAAACAAATGCGATAGAAACCATAATATAAATATCGTTCCTACCTTAAAAATTAAAGGAAAAAAAAACACATAATGTTTTTAAAAAAAAAACACTGAATTGCGTCAATGGTTCTTATGGGATTTGAACCCATATAAAATCAAGTGATAGTTGAATTTTGTTTTAGCAAAGCGAAGTAACCATTTGACTATGCCAGTACTCGATGGAAATCTAGACAATTTACGAATATATAGGTAAACCAGTATATTTCGCAATACCATCTCAAAATCACTGCGATTGGTCTAAGGGAGATAACTGCTACTCTGGCTTAATCAAAAATGTGTGTTGCAGTTATGAGCCTAAGTTTCGTAATTGTAACCTATATTATGGTAACCTACATACCGTTAACCAACATAACGATGCAACCAACGTACGCTAAACTACATAACGGTTACCTAAATAGCGAAATTATTGTAAGTCATTATAATTTTAGTTAAATTTGCAAAAAATAATAGGACTTTGTTGACTACAGACAATTCCTGTGAAGAATTTCATAAAAAAATACGGTGTTCCGTTAGGGCCATCGTACCATCGCGTATCGACCTTTACAAATTGATGCGCTTGTACGATGGCGATGGTACGAAGATGCGATGGTACGATGGCGATGAAACGATGGTCTATCGCGTCATCGCCAGCGTACCATCGTACCATCACCGTCGTACCATCGCGCATCGACTTTAAACGCGATGGTACGATGGTCGTACCATCGCGCCTCAACCTTTTACAAGGCGATAGTACGATGGCGATGGTACGATTGCGATGACGCGATGGACCATAGTGCCATCGTGCCATCGCCCATCGCAGTCGATGTGTGCTGTTGCATCGCCTCCTGCTCCATCGTACCATCGCTTCATCGCCTAAACGGAAGGCGCTGAAGCGATGGTACGATGGAGCAAGGGGCGATGCAACATCGCACATCGACTGCGATGGTGCGATGGCACGATGGTATTGATGGCGATGGTACGATGGTACGATGGCGACGGTACGATGGTCCATCATCCATACCATCGTACCATCGCGTTTAAAGTCGATGCGCGATGGTAAGATGGACCATTATATCATCGCCTTAGGACCACCACCATCGTGCCATCGTGCCATCGCCATCGTACATGATCGTACCATCGCGCATCGACTTGTAAAGGTCGATACGCGATAATACGATGGCCCTAACGGAACACCGTAAAAAATAAATGCAAAACTATTGTTAGTGATTTAAAGCTTAGTTACTATAGTTTCGCACTAAAAAGTAAAAGTTGTATGAGATACAATAATATGACATTTTTTAATTTTCTCTACCAAATTTTAGAATCCAGCTGTAATATTTTCTGACATTATAAAGGGTCAGTATCTGATATAGATTATGTAAAAATCATTTTCGGAAAAAAATGAGTTACAATTATATTATAGTTTCGCGTTAAGCCCTCGTTATACAATCAAGTGACAGTTGAGTTTTGGGCCCGTATTCATAAAGCAACTTAAGTGGAAAATATTACTTAAGTAAAAATTTAAGATGTTTACATATTTTTAAAGATCCTTATTAACCTCTGAGGGTCACTACAAATCATCTATATTAAGATAACTATTTAACTGTAGGTTTTGTTATCAACGTTAAAAAACCGTCTTAAATCTATAGAAAAGGGTGTTTAAAAAATATATAAACATTACACAATAACTCACACATAACGTAACAACCACAGATACCGGTTTAAAATTATTTTATATGTCTGTTAACATGATTAAAAAAAGATCTTATATGTCTAACATTTTTTAATAGACATATAAGATTTTTTTTAAAACCGGTATCTGTGACGTAACCTACATAACGGCAACCTACATAACGACCTCACGATCTGAAGTCCGACGCTCTACCACCGGACAACGTTTCTTTCCACTCCACAACGGCAACCTGCATAACGGCAACCCAAACAGTGGTATCCCAAAAAACGGTAACCCTAAAATCATAATCTAATATAGATATAAAAATCGAACTGGAAAAGCAGCATTCAAGGATGTGTATTGTTGTAGTATACATGAAGTTCACCACTAAGTTGATGATGTTGATGCTACCAAGTTTGTTAGAGAATATAGCTTGACGGGGATTTCTTTATTTATCCAGTCTAGTTTAATTGGGATGTCAGTAGGGTAAGAGAGATGTTTGGTGCACCCTATAACCTGGATTAAACCCTAGCGGAAATTTTGCCACGGACAGTTCGAAGGCAGTAGCCCTAGTTTGCGTTCATTGTGTTTTATTTGATCCTATAATTGTTGTTTAGATGCGTGTTTGTTGTTGACTGTGGTCCTTGAACTCTATATTTCCTGATTGACTTTTAGAAGAAAAAAGTACCGAACAGCGTCGGCAGTTATGGGATTTGAACCCACGATGATTTTTTTGAGGCCAATTTTCTTATTTTTATTTGAAGTAACCGCCTGACTTAGCCGGTACGTCGGAATTGGCCGTTCTTTACATTTATATACTTGGCAAGGTTGTGCTCTGCAATATCTAATTTATTTTTAGAATAGAGCACGTGACCATTGTAATTTTTAATTTGTACATGTCCAGGGGAAATAACTACTACCATTACTGTAACACATACAGAGGTTATTTCAAGTTTGATTCATATCTAAAAGTATAGGTCGGATTTGCATGAAACTGACTAAGAAGTTGCGCACCAATGTCCTCATTAATCTAAGGAACAATAGGTATTAGAAGTCGAAAAGGACATGTAGCTGTTACGGAACAAAGTCTGCTAATTAAGTAAGTAACACGTTTTTGGTTTAAACATATTTTATTTCCATATTATACAACATGCGTATATAAATAGAATAAAGTTATGAGATTTGAACGAAAGAAAAAAATCTTATAACGATTATCTCCTTAGTATTTAACAAATTCAATTTATGTCGGAGGTTGATACAGTTTACATGGAAATGGCAATTTTTTTGTTTTTTTATCATATATCTTATTTCGCGTAAAAGGGATGAAGAAAAAGCTCGATACAAACATGTCATAGAGAAAAGGAAAAAATACGAAAAACAACAACAACATAGCACTCTTGGGTGATGAAGTGGAGAAGGGTGGAGAATGTGTTATAGTTGACAACAAGCCAATCTCATTAACATCATATCCTAATTACGCTTTGATACTCTCTGCTATAGGTGTAACACGCCCATTGATTGTTGCATTGCGTTGTGTGTGAATTAAAATTTAAATGCCATGTTGTCATTCATATCTAGGCCCAAAATTAAAAATGAATAACTTGCATTCTCATCGCAAATGACACATATGCTGCCAAAACATCAACAGAAAAATGGGGGTCATGTATCTTCTAAGAAAGAACTTGCCTCATGAATGATGGTCCCTTTAAAAACATAAACACTGAGATGCCATTGTATTCATACACTCATTTCCATATAAGCAAAATAAATTAAAAACTCACAATTTTAACATGACAATGCTTGAAAAATGTAACAAATAGATCAACAATGCGATATAAACCAAAAATAGCACTTTAAATTAGTGAAAATGCCTTTTTTACAAAAAGAAATGAGAATTATTTATTGACGCCGTTATGCGATACCCCAGGCCGACACTTCCTGTATTGCAATGGGTGTGTTACACCTATAGTCTTGTAGTGTAGAGTATCGTAACGGGAAAAAAGGGTCTGATTTTAATGCGATTGGCAACAAGCGGGCACATGTTTTAAAGGATGAAACTGGATATGTGAGCCGCGCGGGCGCCGCTGCCTATATTGTGGTTGGTTTTTGATGCTGCATATGGAGGAACACGTGACTTGTTGTTGTTATTGTAAAAATGTGGGAGGTAAAAGTCTGACCAAAATGCTGGAGTAAAATACTTAAGGTCGTGTTGTTGTATTGAAATTGCTGTAGTGAAATTGGAGCTATGTCATAGGTCCATATAACAACTACAACTTTGAAATTTTATAAAGTTGTTCTACATCATAACATGACCCAGTATATCATAACTCTGTGCTGCTTTCTGCAAAAGTTATGCCCCTTTTTGAACTTAGTATATTGTTTAAGTTTTCCGTTAAGGTCAACTTTTTAGCCAGTGTGTTTTTGGAAAAAAATACGTCTTATTGTCATCCTTTCATAACATTCTATAAATATATATCATCAGCAATTAATGCAAACACTTAAATAGGTTTTGATATCTTATGTATGTGCCTTTGTTCTCAGGTTACTATTACTTACTGTTGCCGTATAACTTTTTATACTTTTTAAAATATTTCTACATTTTTGTTATAATATAATAAAAATTTGCAAATAAATACACATGTTTTTTTCCTCCTTTTGAAAACATTCTGCGCCGCCCTGATGCTTTGCATCAGTTTCTTCTTGGACAATCCCTGTGGGCTGTACGTGCATGGTAATACGTGATGTATATACTGAAACGCAAAAGAAACACAACACGAACATTTCCGTTATATATTGTATATACTGCACACTTAATTCCACATAATATTCCAAAGAAATCCCAAGATGTTTTGTAAAAAAAAGTTAATTAGAGAAAGGATACAACTGTGATGTTGTAGACGATTTAATCACACTGCACATTGTATCAAAAAATGTTGAAGTTCCTTTTTGAAAAACTGAGCCAGTTCAGTACTGTATTTAACGTAAAGAGTTTGTAAAAGTTTGCCTGCTAAGTTTGCTCACATGCTTGAGCCAAACGCGTACTCTGTCAATAATGAAACTTTGAAGGAATACTATTTGCTGTATTATGTGTTGTTTTAGTGTGTTTTTTCCGAAAGGAGGAGTCTTACGTAGCCATGTACCATTCGATTAGCAGCAGCATATTTTCTGAATCTAAATCTGAATCTGAATCTATACGATGTAGGACCTGTTACGGCATAAACACATCGGAAGAGAGGCTGTTGCTGTTAGTAGCATTTTACGAGAGCTGATTTGAAGCTCTCCAATGATGGCGTGCAAACGAAACTGTCTTCAAGATGGTTCCAATCAATAATTGTCTTTGGAAAGAATGAGTTTTTATATTGTACGTTCTTGCACTGTATTGTTTTGAAACTCTTTGAATTATTTAGCACCTGTTTGTCTATAATGTTATTAGCTTGGAAGTCACTGAAAGCTTTTGCTTTAATACGGCGTTTAGGTCTTTCAGGAATAAGATAGTCTTGGCATTCGAAAGCTGGCACCAGCCCCTCGACCACCTTGTAGAAGAAGACGAGTCGGTTCATCTTCCTTCTGTCTTAGAGCGACGGTAGCTTCAGGTCTGACAGCATTCGTGTGACACATCCCTCCTCGCGTGACTTGTAGTCTCCGGAGACAAACCTAGCTGCTTGGCGTTGGACCCTTTCCAATCTGTTTATGTCCTTCTTATAATAGGGATCCCAGACGGTGGCGCTATATTCCAGCGTCGATCGCACCAGTGCCAGGTATGCTGATCTTCTGCATGACGTAGGGCAGTGTTTTAGGTTGCGCTTCATGAACCAGAGGGATGAGTTGATTTTATAACCAACGAGCTAAGACAGACTCTATCTTTTTTATAGCATGGTGTACTTAGTAACACTGAGATGTCATAGTGACCGTACTCTAAATTCCAATATCCGGTAGTTGTAGTACGGTGTAGCCACGACCCTTTACAATCGGAACTCTTCGCCAATTTCCGTACTCGGGAATAGTGGCTCGGAGAGTAATGGGTGCCGCTCAATGGTTTTTTGCATCAAAATGCAGCATTTGTTCGGTTTTCGATTGTAGCTCTCCGCAAAATAGTGCTCTTCTATATAATGTTGTATTGATAAAAATAATGCAGATTTGTCAGTGATTTTGATCAATTTCTTGATATTTTATCGCTATGACCGATAAATTATACTTTTTAACAAAATAAATCCCCAAATATGTGTAGTTGAAATCAAGACGTTTCGGCCCCAAACAGTTCGTTCGGTCCCAAACAGTTCGTTCCATATAATGACTGATAGTTTGGAAGCATTTGTTGAGTTTTCCAAATATATACTTTAATATTACGATTGAATTGAAGGGAAAGGAGGAAGAGACATTGGAATTATGATTATATCATATTCTGGGAGTGATTGTTTACCATTTTGTCAGTCGAGATTGATATGTCAGCTGCATGCATATATGAACTTGATATTGTATCAGTAAATCAATTAATAAAACCATGGATATATATGTACACGTGTGTATGTAGATCTATGATAAAACTCTAAACAAAGAAACATATGACTCATGAAGTCCATACTGACGTTCATGGTACTTGATATATTGTTAAATTACGCTTATATGGTCTGCAAGCATATATTTGTTCTCCAATCCACAGACATTAGGATACACCTTTGACATGAGGGTTAGTTTATTGCAAGTTATAGATCTTATACATATATCATCTCGTGAAAACATTCCAGATATCATATATTTAATATAAACAATATGAAAATAGTTTATTTAGCACTATTACTATGTGATCAATGATTACATCAAATGTATTTGTTTTATAAGGGCTATATCAGGCTTTTCTAGAAATATCAATTTTTTTAAAATGTTTCAATTCCAATCGGAGACTCTAGTGTGTTTTACAAAAGATGGTTTACAGGAGGAATAACTTTTAGTAATGACATTTTAGACAAAAATGGAAATCTTTATTCATACACAGAATTGAATGAACACTATAATATACAGTCCAATTTTCTTGAATATGAAGGTATTATAACTGCTGTCAGGAATTATTTGGCAAACCTGAATATTGTGCATCTAGCCTGTAACAGCCAAACCCTATTCGTCCACTAATCCTACCCTTAATTCTACAAAATGAGAAAGGCTGTCGAAACATATATGACATCATGATTAGAATAATATCCCAAAACATTAAGTAAATGGAAAAATTAAGTAGTTAGGGTTCCAAACTTTGAATTTGAAAGATTATATGCCTTACCTTATAAAATAACAAAAGATCCTCAGTTACCTTGGTTCAATTTAGAATCAACCATAGGATACTTGGAATAAATTACCTTTTATCTAAAATGAATATTATTAATAACGCTATGTGCAGCTTTTGCAAAAATACACCTGAAACTATCCAACATCTGTTTTGGAACTGTGGAACAGTAAAAGAATTCTGGTCAAAACTTTAAACTTATCTTACAGAAAAATGCAATACAGCATTCGTAACTTTAACAGAAACACATATTTTTATTTGGAAATAGTAAATTTAATATTGTTTTGAGCAAAATCATCATGCAAGCAAAACTTTACATTTATCGAAACAAGATGCAACGTCAAATTCCACAGCTTAACCTTTTTAAAACGTATCTAATATCATTGTACAAAGTTGAGAAACTAATCGCATATAAAAACTTAAAAATGAATAAGTTTGAAACCATGTGGAGTCAATACCTTGCTATCTGTGGAACTGGAGTATAGAGATCATTTACTTAGTTGATTTTTCCAGTATCAAACTGTAGCAAATAAACTTAATGTTTTCATTCTGGGACATGCAAAGCTTAGCTTACTAATTAGAAATAACATACCCTTGCTTATATCTTGATCTTCCTTAATCAACCTTCTTGTTGTTTTTTATAGAAAAAATAATAGTTTTGGAAGTTGTGTATATTAATACTTTAAAACTATCGTAAAACATTGTCCTTTAATAATGGATTTATATACAGATTTATTACACAGTATGGGTTATTGTTTTTTTCGCTTTCCAAAAACAAAATATGAGAAAAAATCAGTGAAGCATGAAACAATGGTTATTTTTGATACTATAACATTAAAATTATCTGTGTAAAGGCTTAAGCAAGTCTGTATGTATTGACAATGTTTTACACTGGGTTTTGAAACAAACAATATTCTTTAGGGCTGTCATGGCGCAGTCGGTAACGCGGCAGATTTGTAACCGGAGGCCCGGGGTTCAATCCTCAGTGGCGCCACTGAGTTTCGTCGTTGTGTTCTTGACCAAGACAATTTCACTTAGCCTCGTCCGTCGGATGGAGACGTAAACCGGGCAGTACCGTGTATCGGTCTATCCTCCGAGCATGTTAAAGAACCATAGGAATCTATTTGATAATAAGAGCAGGGCACGGTTCCCAGATTCCTATGTATCCTTCCCCTCTCTCTGGGGCAGCTCTAAATAACCTATACTGTGTTGATGAGCCGTTAAACAACATTCGTTTCAATTCAATTCATACATTTATTATTGTTTTTTCCCCATAACCTAGCACTAGTCCTTCATAATAAGACTTTGCATTTTGTATACCGTATTTCACATTTTTTGTCTCTTTTTTTTCTTTTGACTTTTTAACTTTTTTTTTATTTTGCCTAAATGCGAACAGTAGTCAATATGAAAAATTAAAGATCACAATAATGAAGATTAAACGTGAAAAAAGCTACTGTATGATATCTAAAAATGGATATTTTACATAATTGTTATAAACTTCCATTCTTGACATTGATCTCAGCTCTTTGAAGCGCCCAGTGAAAGGACGGAGCCATTATTTTTCAACATTTCAATTAAAGACACACCCGTTTAAAATGAGATACCGGTAATAAATATAATAACAGTCGTGAAAGAAAAGAATGTAGTTAGAAGAGTTTATGGATGTGTAAACGTCTTGAAAACTGGTCGACATCACATGTTAGGTTACA
This sequence comes from Cyrtodaria siliqua, assembly GCA_037043455.1. NCBI lineage: Eukaryota > Metazoa > Mollusca > Bivalvia > Adapedonta > Hiatellidae > Cyrtodaria > Cyrtodaria siliqua. Next base: position 49,822 of record JAWPHD010010359.1, read on the forward strand.
TCCTGCGCTAAAAGGACCACTCGTTAGTCTCTGTTTGGCTACCAAGATTTAAAGCGCAAAGGTCATAGCAAAAAAAAAAAAGAAAAGAAGAATAGGTATGGACAAAAGAGGGCCTCAGGGAAGATTTTTGTAAATATATGGTAAACATATTTAAAAAAGACCTATTATTGTAGCAAAATAACATTGTTTTTCATTTTAAGACCAAAGAGTAATATAATAGGGCCTTAAAGATGATGAATTGAAAAGAGGGCCTCAGGGAAGATAATTTTACTAACTGGGCCACTGTCTTCTAACAGCATTCAATGCATTACAATATTAGGTAAAATATTTTATAAGAGGCTCATTATTGCAAAACCAAAAGAGGGAAACGGCTTTCAAAGAAGAAAAGAGGGCCTCATGAAAGATTTTATTGCTAAATGGGCCATTGTCTTGTAATAGCTTCTTTCCCTCGTGGTCGTTTCCAGACATGCTGTAACTTATGATATTTGATTGTTTAAATTGAATTTGATTACATTGAATTAAATTCAAAATTTAGAAATACTTAAAGAAATGCTTAATCCAGCTCTTTTTCCAAACAAATTTTTACTCCCACCAGGATTTGAACCTGGATCTTCTACCCTAAAAGGATAGACGTGTTTACCGATTACACCATAGAAGTGGTACATGTTTGTACTGAGAGCAAATGAACTAAAAAATTAAAATGAAGTTCCTAATTTCACAGCAAAGTAGTTAAACTAGATTTAGTCCTGGCAACAGGGATTCATTTTGAATTCCAAACAATTTGGGGCGTCCGTGGCCAAGTGGTTAACGTCTCTGACTTGCAATCACTTGCCCCTCACCGCTGTAGGTTCGATCCCTCAGGGGCATAGGAATCTTTATGTGAGGAAGCTATCCAGCTGGCTTACAGAACGTCGGTGGTTCTACCCAGGTGCCCGCCCGTGCACGAAAATTGCCAGGAGGGGCATCTGGGGTTTTCCTTCACCAATGGAAGCTGGAAAGTCGCCATATGACCTTAGCTGTTGGTGCGACTATAAAATCCAATTCAATCAATCAATCCAAACAATTTGACGAGGGATCAACGAAGTCAGTGTCACATATTACAAATACAAGTTAAGGCAAAACTAACTGATTATAACACCATTTTAACCGATAATTTTGATCGGCAATTGGCTACTAATGACAACCCTGACGCCTATTTGTTGTGCTTAAAATATAAAGCAAATACAAATATGTGCCTAATAAATACATAATTTTATATATGCAATTAATATAACATTTAAGCATGAAATGATTTTGATTTAGATGTGAGTTGGCTGATGGGAAACGGATAGCTGGCAACATCTGTAAGATGAGGGTCATCAACATGAACCTGGTGGTTCAGTAAATCGGTTGGCTGGTTGTTTGAATGATTTACGTCATTTTTAGCACATGTTAGGTCATATATGATGAGGCCAAATAAAATTATACCTGTGTTTACTGTAACATTGCTGAAAAAAATAGGGTAGGTAGGTAGGCATTTTATTTTATTTTTTTATGGCAAAGTTACATTTAAGGTGACGATGAGCTTTGATGAATGGAAAATGTGGTATTTTAAAAACTACAATAGATAACAATATGAAATTGTGTATGTGTTATAATAATACTGTTATTGTTTCCCAAAAGGCATGGCAACAACTGGCTCTTTTCCCAATCACTTCCAATTATTGCAATGGGGTAAAACAGTATAATTTATTTTTCGCATGTCCGCAAGAGGGTCAGTTCCAACAGCAGGACAATGAGCACATGAGTCGACCGTGATCACGTGAACATAATTATTTTTACAAAAAAAAGATTTTTTATTTGTTGTTTATTATCATGATTTTTTTTTTTTTCAATAAAAAAAAATGGAGTCGGTGGTGTTTTCAGAGGGTCGGTCGGGTTACAGTAAACTCAGGTATAATTTTATTTAGCCTGATCGGTATCATCCATGGTGGGGGCACACCACTTTTTCCTGGGTAGAAATAGTAGTGTATACCTTCTGCCCATCTGAAAGGACACGCTTTCTTATTTATTCCAACTCACAGTGAGAGAGGCGAGGTTTCAAACCATCCAAGCCACGGATGCAATAAATTGGAATGAACCTTCTCAGCACATTAAACCTTTAGGGCACTGCTCCCTGATTCAGATGTAACCTTTCTTAATTTTTTTTGGGTCCAGTAACTTCTAGGTATGGTTATATAAAATGTGTAACCTGTTGCTATAAATACTAATATAATTTTCTCTGCTTTAACAAGGGCTTGCAACTTTCTACTAGATACGTAATATACGATGTATCTGTAGGCAGCATTAAAACAAATTAGTGACTGTCCCGTTCATTTATTTTGTACAATTTAAACAGAATTAATTTGAAGCATATAGTATATATATAAACCATCACGGTCTCTTTCAGCGTAAATCCACGTATATAAATGATGTCACGGTCTCTTTCAGCGTAAATCCACGTAATAAATGATGTCACTGTCTCTTTCAGCGTAAATCCACGTATATAAATGACGTCACCGTTGTTTCAGCGTAAATCAACATATAGTAACTTCACTGTTAATTTCAGGTTGAATTTGCATAGAATAACTTCAGTTTAATATTTCCAGGCTAAATTCGCCGCATATATATATATTAACTTCACAGTGTTAATTTCAGGGTAAAAATTTGCATATATAGTAACTTCAGTGTTAATTTCAGGTGAATTCAGGGACTTCTCTGTTAATTTCAGGATAAATTTGCATATATAGTAACTTCACTTATCAATTTTAGAAACAAATAGTCAATAGAAAGAATAAAAATGAAAATATAAGAACACTTTTAAATGCATGGGTTGACATTAGTTACTGTAAACAGTATCAAAGATAGAATTATGAAATGAATGTTTTACTGCATTTTTTCTCAATTTAAAAAAAAACACGCTTGCGACGGTATGGGTTATGTTCCTAAAATATATTAAAAAATCCACATATATAAATGACGTTGCTGATCCTTCAGTGTAAATCCACATAACAACGTCACTGTCGCTTTCAGCGTAAATCCGCATGTTTAGAATCTTCACTGTCAATTTCCGGATAAATCCATACGTATAAATAATTTCACTGTCTGTTTTATAGAAAGAAAAAAATGAAAAATAAAAATACAAGAACGCTTTTAAATGCATGGGTTGACATTAGTTACTGTAAACAGTATCAAAGATAGACTTATGAAATGAATGTTTTACTGCATTTTTTCTCAATTTTAAAAAAAACCACGCTTGCGACGGTATGGGTTATGTTCCTGAAATATATAAAAAAAAATCCACATATTATATAAATGACGTTGCTGATCCTTCAGTGTAAATCCACATAACAACGTCACTGTCGCTTTCAGCGTAAATCCGCATGTTTAGAATCATCACTGTCAATTTCCGGATAAATCCATACGTATAAATAATTTCACTGTCTCTTTTAGTTTAAAAAATCCCACTAAATAAACAATTTCAACATCCCTTTTAGTATCAAGTCGCAGTGATAAACCATGTCACTGTCTCTTTCAGCGTAATTCCGTCTGTACAAATGATTTCACCGTCACTGACTTTCAGTGATAATCCACACATATTATTAATAACTTCACTGTCACTTTCTAGGTTAATCCACATGTATAAATAACTTCTACTTTTTATTTTCAGTTTTAAATCTATAGATGTATTTAAATATGTCAATATAACGTTAAGACATGTTCAAGGAATTTTCACAGACATATTCTAACTATCTGGGTTCCATTAATTATGGGTGGGGGTGTTCCTGGTGGTGTTCCTTGTTGTTCCAGCCAGGCAGTGTTCCCTTTATTGCGCGTTTCTTTTTCCCATATCCCCGTGCCACTAAAGCAAGTCTCCACTCCTCAAATGACGACTCTACCAGGGGTGTCATTAAGAGGCGGGGACTTTGACTGGTCTACCTGGCTACTATGAATACTTTTACTAGAGTAATACCGGGTTATATCGGACAGTCCGGGTTCTTCGGACAGTTCAAAAGATCTGTATTTATAGCTCTAATAAACGCAATATTACTGTAACTGCATTGCTATTCCTGTCTGTTTACAATTCTGTCCTACATAAACACAAATACGTAAGCACAAGTGATGAAATGTATTGACTGTTTTGATTGGTTGTGGACCAGATTGTAGTAGTGATCACCCTTTCGTTATCTAACTGAAAACTAAGAAAGCACGGGAATTGTAAACATTGGTTTCACAACTAGAAAATGAAATTCTTTTAAATTCGTTTTCTTTTGTTTATTTAATAATTAAAAAAGAAATGTAAATGCAAAACATTTTCAATTTCAGGGGGAAAATATCAAAAGATAGACATGATAGAAAAAAAACAAGTGTCCGATAAACCCCATGTGTAAAAAGTAACTTTAACTTCGCATTGGGTTGTATCGGACAGAAATCTCACCTGAGACTGACATTAATGAAGAGTGTTGAATAGAGATGTGCGAGTATTTTTGCCTGGAAAATAATAACCGTATCGTTTCTAGATCTAATAAATTAGCGACGAAGATTTAGATCTAAATAATATTTACAATATTAACATTTCCCTCGTTACTTTACCAGAAACGCTAAGTAACAGATCGTCACAGCGTGCGATCCGTATAAACATGATCGCACATGTCGCGGTGCATAACAACGAACGCTTCTTGTAAAAACTAGACCGCTACGCTTCTAAAATAAAATTAAATGACTTCATATAAGTTGAAAAATGCATGTCCAATGAACCCTTTTTTGATGTCCGATACAACCCGCTGACTGTCCGATACTCCCCAGCCGATGGTTTATTACTTCAAACACGTGATTACTCGATTAAAATAAATTTGCGGAATGTATTCGTATTATATAGCACATTGGATTGGAATCGTAACACTAGTACCAACCAAGTTTATCCTTGTATTGTTTTTCTAACGGTGCGTATATAAGAAAATTCCCGAAGGTGTCAGATATAACCCAGTATACACAGGTATTACTCTAGTATTTTATACAAGTAACAATAAAAATACCCGGCTATTCTGCTCTGGATGCCGCTTACTTAAATAAAGGTAATGACACCCCTGCTCTACCCTGCCCTGTATATATTGGTGGGGCGTATGATCAGATCATTGATACCATGATCATGATGCCCATGGTCATGGGCCATGGCATGTGCTCGCACTTTATTTAGTTTTAGATGAAGAAGAGGTGAAACTCTTATAAATTAAAAAGCGCCCACGTTTGACGGGAATCACCATATTGTTTACCTTAGTATGAATACATATTATATCAGGAATCTCTATGAATACTCTCTGATAAAACAAATAAATATGTACCGCATCTTCGGAACTTGCCAGCAGTCGCCATTTTGTTTATCTTATAATTGAAGAGGTCGCTACTGCAGAGTTGTCGTTTCTTGAAAATAGTTCAAAATGGCTTCTGGTAAGAAAAAGTGTGGGAAACGGTCTAAACCGAAACTCGCGGTGTGGAACAATGAAATTTCTGAATCTTTGAAACAAGTAAGAATTATACATAAACAAAGGTTAGAATCTGGAAGGGATAATGACCCACTTGGCCCTTTATTTATTGAAAGAAAGAAACGAAAGTCGGAATTTAGGCGTCTCTGTAGAGTGAGTGTTGCCGAGAAACTTAGGAAGGAACGTGATGATATAATGAGCGCACGTACTCGTGACACAAAGTTATTTTACAAACTCATAAATAAACAGAGAGGTACACTTAAAAACTCAATCGACGATTTGCACGTTGAGGGAATCTGTTATTCTGGGGAGGACGGTGTCCTCGCTGGATTTAAACGACATTTTGAAAGCCTAGCTAGGGAATCGGTAAATGAAACATTTGACAATGAATATCATAAACTTGTATTAGCTGAAGTGAAGGTTATTAATGAAAATGTGAAATGTACCCAACAAGTTGAAACTGTATCTTCTGAAGAATTTCTGAAAGCTCTAAGAACCATTCATAAGGGAAAATCTGCAGACATTTATGGGGTTAATATTGAGCACATTGCGCATGGTGGCGAATTGCTACAGGGTGAACTTGTGAACGTTGTTAATACCATTTTTGAGTGTGGAAAAATACCGGACTGCCTGAAAATGGGGCTGATTTCGCCAGTATTCAAGAACAAAGGTCATCCGTCTGAAGCCGGGAATTATAGAGGAATAACAGTTCTCCCTACAATATGCAAAATCATTGAAACAATCGTTAGGAATCGGGTCCAAGATAAGGTACTCCAAACTCAGAACATAGCTCAAAGAGGTTTTACGAGGGGCTCCTCCCCGCTGAATGCGGCATATATATTGGAAGAATATTACCGTGAATGTCTTGATCAGAAGGTAAAGGGTCATGTGATACTTCTTGATGCAAAATCGGCTTTCGACGTAGTTTCTCATGAACATTTACTTAGAAGATTGTACCACGCTGGTGTCAACGATAAACATTGGCTACTTATTCAGTCATTACATGAAAACGCGTCTAGCGTTGTGAAAATGAGAAACTCCATTAGTGATTCATTTGAAATAAAGCAGGGTGTCCGCCAAGGTGTCATACTTTCTACTGATCTGTATAAACTTTATGTAAATCCTTTGCTGAACCAACTCTTATCGTGCGGCTGCGGAAATAAAATAGGAACTATAGTAGTAAATAGCAGTGCGTGCGCAGATGATGTATGTATCATGGGCAACTCTGAATATGACACTCAATTAATGATAAATATGGCTGAAACATTCTCTTGTGAAGAAAGATACTTACTTCAGCCTACAAAAACCGTTGCATTAAACGTGAAACCTTCTAAGCTGAAAAGAAATGAGTCTGTCAAAGACGCCTTCCATTTGGGTGCGGTGCCTTTAAAAACTGTTGAAACTGCCCCGCACCTGGGTATCACACGAACTTCCACCGTTAATGAAAATGCTGAAGCGAACGTTAACAAGAACATTGAGAAAGCTAGGAGAGCCCTTTATAGCCTGCTAGGAGCAGGTCTGCACGGAGAGAATGGACTTGACCCAGTGACTTCGATAAATCTATATAAAGTGTATGTTTTACCGGTACTCCTGTATGGACTCGAGTTAACTGTACCTACGTCCAAACTTGTTATAATGCTAGAAAAATTCCAGAAAAACACTCTTAAACAAATTTTGTCATTAACAAGTAATGTAGCTGATCCGTCAGTGTATATTCTCACGGGCCTCTTACCAGTTGAAGCTGTTTTAGATCTGAAAATTCTAAGTTTCTTCAACAATCTGTGTAACCAGAGCGATACAAGCCTCGAAAAGCAACTTTTGTCTAGGCAACTTATTGTGAAAGGTGAAAAATCTCATTCATGGGCTAAACTGGTGCAACCGTTATTAGCGAAATATGAACTAGGGAGTGCTTTTACATATCTTGAAAACCCGCTGAACAAGGTTTGCTGGAAGAAACATGTACACATTATTGTTGAAGAAAATTGGAGGAAAGCGATCGAGGCTCAGGCACGCCTATACTCGTCACTCAGATATATGAACTGCACCTACTCACCGGGGAAGCCTCACCCAATCCTGCGAGTGGACTGCTCTTCCAGTAGAGAAGCAACAAGAATCCCAGCCAGACTACGAATACTGACCGGTACCTACGTTCTTCAAGTGAATAGGGCAAGGTTTAATCAGAACGAAGTAAGCACATTATGTCCATTGTGCCACGAGGACAACGAGACACTCGAACACTTTATCCTGAGATGTAGGATTCTACAGCCGGCTAGGGAATCAGCATTCGGGGAGATCAAGGTGATTTTACAGCAGAACGGCATCTCCATGAGTAAAACTTTATCAAGTGACATTGTGAAATTGATTGTGGACTGGTCAAACGTGTTCCCAACATATATACGAGAAGATGACTTCACTCACCAGCTGGAATACCAGTCGAGGCGACTCCTCTTCAACCTACATACGTTGAGATACACACTGTATAGAAACTCCCTTCTTGGTTGACCACCCATTAGTAACGTGGTCTTCATGAATTAGGAACCCTAGTGAACAATATTGCTAAGTACTGAAAATTATACGCTGTACAGTGACTGTTATAAACATTGTGGTGACGGATTGTGTACATATAAAAACATTTTTGTGGTGAAGGACACTCCTACCTAGTATACTAGGGTTCGCCATTGTTGGCGGTAAAGATTATACAGAACAGAACAGAATGGCGTCGAGTACTCTCCGAGTCGGATTCCCGAGTGACCGAGTGACGGAATCCGACGAGGCAGTTCCGATTGGACCCTTTAGTTACCCTAAATTAAACGATTTAATGCTCTACATTCATCAAAGGAAATGTCACCGACCATAGAGTTACAAACTCATAATTCATTTTATCTATATTTAAAACCTTTTAATCGGCACATATACATTATTACATGACCTAAACACCTAGATAGAGTTTTGATAAACGATTTGTTAATGTAATTTTGCCCTTATTTGGCGGATTAGTTTCTTTAAATATATAGTCATACGTGATTTATACTATTATTGCCGAATAGTGATTTTCTTTCCTTTAATTTAGATAACGCCAAGTTATTTTCTTGAAAATATCGCATGTGATGATGCACCACTAACTGTTTTTTTTTTTGTTTTTTTTTCAAAAACAAATGCATTTTTTCAAAAACAAATGCGATAGAATCATATAAATATCGTTCCTACCTTAAAAAAAATACCACATGTTTTTTTTTTATAAAAAAGTACTGAATTGCGTCAATGGTTCTTATGGGATTTGAACCCATATAAACATCAAGTGATAGTTGAATTTTGTAACAAACAAAGCGAAGTAATCATTTGACTATGCCAGTACAGACAATTTACCGATATATAGGTAAACCAATATATTTTGCAATACCTTCTCAAAATCACGTGGTTTATGTCCGTGTTATAAAACTGCGATTTGTCTAAGGGAGATAACAACTGCTGCATTGGCTTAATCAACAATTATTATATTTATATAATTATAAACCCTAAGTTTCGTAATTATAACGATAACCTACATAATGATATCGATCGATAACCAACAAAATTGTAACCTACATTATAATAACCTACATACCGTCTGGGATGATAATTAAAAGGATCGGTCTCGGACAGAATCTTGCCAACAACAACTTCTGAAGCTGTGGGAAAAGTACGGCGATGGAGAGCTCACCGCTAGCGGGCTCCTAATGGCGGCATCCTTGGAATACTGACCAACGCTGACACTTCCTGAGGAGCAAAAAAGAGCAGATTAAGCAGAAAAGAACATTTCGACTGGGTTAATGTTTTTGAGTAAAGTTTGAATAACGTGTAAGGGAACAGTGTAGATTGTATATTTTGTAAATATGTTATATTGTTTTGTTTTAATATTTGTTTAATATTGTTTTAAATATTAAATAATTAATTAGTGACAAATATTGTTGTTGTTTTCTTTATAATCACCACGAAGTAAATAATGAAATCATGAATTACTCCCATATACGAATGAATGTAAACATCATTTTGGTCAAATCGTACTCTTATATTTTATAATTCTATGCTTAAAAATATGTATCATTTATGTTTTATGCATAACTAATCAATATACTACGTAACAAATACACATTTAATTATCTTAACATAATAAATAAATTGTGAGTACGAGATGAGTACGAGCTGACCATTTGAAAATTTAAATAAGTACGAGTTGACCAAAATGAGTACGAGTTGACTAAAGTACGAGTTGACCAGTTACCGCGTGAAATTGCGATGAAAAAAAAGATGGCGGACGTTGGTGCAGTTTTTTATTTGTTTGTTTCAACGCCTTTCAAGCTTTTTATATATTTGTCGATCTTTGTTTATAATAAACAAATATACATATACACTTTGTGTGTGGTGTAGTTATTAACCGGGTATAATGACTTTGATTTCAACAAAAACAATTTTTGAAAGGGTACAATTAAACCGTACCAGTTAATGACTGCAAGTAATAACATACATCTTGAAACTGTGTTTAGGGTAGCTTTTAAGTGAGTTATGACCGCTGCGCCCAACTAAATTCCATTATGTTTATTTCGCTCTTCGGGGCATTTAATTTTATTAGATACTGGGACAATACGCCGTACGACATGGGAAAGCCATGGACCCTATGTCCACCGCCATATGCATGCCATCTTCGGGATGGTTAACATTTTGTACTATTGATTTTATTAATATTGAGTTCTGCTCAACACGGGGCTAGAGGGCGTGAGCGGTAGCTAGCATATTTCACTACCGCTCATGAACAGTCTCAATCAAACCGAGACTGCAATATTTCGTATGTGTCGTGCAAATTAAAAATTACAATGGTCACGTGCTCTATTCTAAAAATAAATTAGACATTGCAGAGCACAACCTTGCCAAGTATATAAATGTAAAGAACGGCCAATTCCGACGTACGGGCTAAGTCAGGCGGTTACTTCAAATAAAAATAATAAAATTGGCTTCAAAAAAATCATCGTGGGTTCAAATCCCATAACTGCCGACGCTATTCGGTACTTTTTTTTTCTAAAAGTCAATCAGGAAATATAGAGTTCAAGGACCACAGTCAACAACAAACACGCATCGAAACAACAAGTATAGGATCAAATAAAAGACAATGAACGCAAACTAGGGCTACTGCCTTCGAACTGTCCGTGGCAAAATTTCCGCTAGGGTTTAATCCAGGTCTTAAGGGTAGTTTTTAAGTGGATTATGACTTTGATTTTAACAAAAAAATAATTACTTTCCCATTTTGAAAAAAAATAATTCTCTTGGATCAAAATGCATATTTTATGGAAGGGTAAACATTATTTTCTCAATTAAACCGTACCTGTTGATGATTGCAAGTACTAACACACATATTGAAATTGTGTTTAGGGTAGTTTTTAAGCACGAACGTCGCAATTTCACGCTTCCTGGGTTGAGAACAAAACACTAAAAAAAAAAGGAATTAAAATGTGCTAAAAACACGAACAACCCACGCAAATCGTGAAACTTACAATTACGTTTTGCAGCTTTGTCAACAATTTTAGCTGATTAAAAGACTATATCAGCCGACTTTGAAACCGAGAAAAAACAAAACAATAACTAATAATGAGTTGTTCAAATTATTAATAATGTGTTGTTCGAATTATCATTACCACGTTTGCCGGTGTTAATTGTTTTATTGATAAATGCGTGTTTGTTAATTATTCAATTGATTGTTATGCCAATAGAATACATTATTCTCTGTGACACACGATTCTTAATTGTTCACACAATGCAGTCGAGGTTTTACCAGTTGTTCTATAGAAAAGTTAAAAAGATAATTTAATTTTGCTCGCTTAATAAATAATTTAATGTACTGTAAACTTTGACTTAAGTTAAGATATTGCTAAGAAGCTTTATGAATACAGGCCCAGGTATCAATACAATCAATACATTTTCTCTCTAAATCACGTGGTTGATTTCCGCATATAAATAGATCCGACATAATAATGCTTTTAGTGGTCTAAGGGAAATAACGGCCATTCAGTCTTTATCACAATTGTAAGCCATTAGTTTCGAAATAAACATCAACAAGATACCGGTTTAATTTTTTTTTATATGTCTATTAAAAACAGATCTTATATGTCTAAAAAAAAATAATAGACATATAAGATTTTTTTTTAAAACCGGTATCTGTGACGTAAACAAATATCGCAACGTAAATAACGACCTCTCGATCTGAAGTCCGACGCTCTACCACCGGACCAAGTTACTTTCCACTCCACAACGTCAACCTACATAACGGTAACCCAAACAGTGGTATCCCAAATAACGGTAACCCTAAAATCATAATCTAATATAGATATACAAAATCGAACAGGAAAAGCAGCATTCAAGGACGACAGTTAACCACAAACACACACAGAAACAAATTTAAAGATGAATAAAAGGTCAAATAAGACCTCACAAACACAAAAGGGTTGACAATACGGCTACCTCAATGGAACGGTCAGTGGCAAAAAAGGCCGCTGGGGTTCTAGGGTGCACCAAACCCCACATTTACCCTACTGTCAACCCAATAAAACGGGACAGTAGAAATAAAGAAATCCCCGCCATGAACAACATTAATAGGCAATAGAAGTAAAACACAAATATCTCCTGTATATATAAATCCAAAAAAAACACAATAGCCTATAAAGCTACAAAGAAGGTACTCACTGATTTGGTAGAAGCCAGAGCAACAAGAGAATAAACCATTGAGGGCACGACAAGACAAGACTGCAGCATTCTGAAAACACAGTAAACTAGCAGACACAACAAACAACACTTTAAAGGAAAAAATAGAAGTTAAATTTGCAACACACAAAACAAGGTTTACAACAGGGGTACCGTCTTGGAACGATCAGTGGCGAAAAGGCTACTGGGGTTCAAACCAGATACTAAAGTTAACCGAACCAGACTCTTACAATTGACGTAGCTCTGCGTAGGTATCGCTACTCTTCTATAAATCTGAAATCAACGTCAGAAATCTCCTCAGGCATTCTAAAATGTAAACACAATCCGCACTCCTTTCCCCTAACAATTAGGCCCATGCTTTCAATTGGGCCAATCTACGTCCCTTACCCTAGCGTTTACCCAATAAGACTGGACAGTGTAAATAAAGATATAGGCAGCATTACTATGAACTGTAAGTATAGCACAAAGAGGATTCTGTATACATGTATATGAATATAGTATACATGTATATGAATATACAAAAGCCTAGAACTCCACGAAGCATGACTATGAATTGGCAAAGCCAGAGCAGCAAGAAAATACATAATAAATGACAGGACAAGAACCGTCAAACGTTACCATCTTTTTCAGGATCATCACACAGTTTAAGAGAATGGCATAGTGGCGAACTGTAAATGGTTCAACCACTAAATACGCATTATAATTAGGTTGCAAAATGATAGGATCATAACCTTAGGGTTCGGGTTATTCTTTTGATATACTTTAATGAAGATTGTTTGAAAGTGAATATGACCAAGGACTTAAGCAGAAGAGCGAATGTGGGACATCAAGAGAATACGCTCCACGCCGAAAAAGGAAATCCCATCCCGGTCGTAGTGAACAGTGCTCCATATTCCGGCAAAAAACAGAATAGTACAAACCATTTCGATTCCGATGACAGAAGTCATCAACAATTCAATGATACAGATAACAATGACGACGAAGACTTTTCGGTTTATGTAAAACGTAAAGTGAAACGTTATCATGTAAGCGGTTTTAAATCGAGTATAACAGAAGACAAACTCATTAGATATTGTAAAAGAAGGGGTGTTACTGTTACGTGGGTAACTATTTATCCCATTCGTGATAGTTACGGTGTTACGATCAGACTCAACGTTGAATTTGATGAAAACATTGACATGGTTACATTTGAGGGGTTTTGGCCACGCCATGTCGAGTGCAGACCTTGGGTGACCAGGAACGCATACAGAAAAAGAAGAGAACACAACTATGATAATCATCCCACTAACCGATGGGACCAAAACCATCGTTTTGGTGACTCTGACAATGAAGCATTTGTTTAGACAAATTCACGTTCTATTGCATGTTTTTCGTTTACACAATGGTGTCACTAATATTGCTCTTTCTGTACCTCCATATTTTCACAATGCATACATTAAATATCATGACTTGGAATGCGACTGGCATTATGTCAAGCAGTTACTATTTAAGTAATGTATTAGTTGAAAGTAACATAGATATTTGTGGTCTCTCGGAACATTGGCTTTTAGAAAGGGACAGTCACTTCTTAGACTCGATTCATAGAGATTACGTTAGTCTAAGTGTCTCAGATAATTCAAGACCCGAAGAAAATCGGAGGTATGGCAAGGGTGGTGTAGCTATAATATGGAAAAGACAATTAAATGATTTTGTGAGCCCCGTTTTATTTGATGATGACAGACTCGTAGGCATACAAATACAGTTACCTAATGAAAGTTTATTGACAATTGTGCAAGTCTACTTTCCTAGTAGTAACCTTCCTCACAAACTATTTGTTGACTATGTTGAAAAGGTAAATGAAATCATTTCTATACATGAGCAAAAGGGAAAAGTTATTCTCCTTGGTGATTTTAATGCTCATTTGCAGGGTGATAATTTTATTAGATACAGTGACAAAAGAAGTGATTACTTGAATAACTTTTTAATCTACAATAACCTTGTAGCAGTCAATACATTACCGCTCTGTGAAGGTGCACATTCCTCATTTGTCTCATATAATGGTGGAAATGAGTCTTTAATAGATCATATTTTAATGCCAACCGATATGATAGACTTGATTGTTGGTTGTGCTATTTTAGATGACAATTCTTTGAATGTTTCAAATCATAGACCTTTAGTTTGTGCTTTCAGATTGCCACATGTTGATTATTTAAGTAGAACGACAGATAATTTTCGTAAAACAGTTAAGTGGAAAAACGTTACAAGTGACGAAATTGTATCGTATACAAATGAATTGAGTTGTATGTTAAAATATCGTGTGTACTGTCCACCAACTACAATTGTTGAGGCTAGATTGTGTATTGATAACATGTATTGTGATATCTGTTCTGATGTAGTTAAAGCTTCAGAGAAAAGTTTTAAACGAGCTAAGTTTAGACACTATTTAAAGCCGTATTGGAATAGCGCTCTCAAAGAGTTACATTCTAGTATGCGACATTTGAGGAAATTGTGGATTGAGAATGGCAGACCAAGGGATGACGCACATATTGCGTATACTAGGTACAAGGACGCCAAAAGGTCGTTTCGTAAACATCTTAGGGTTTCTTCAGAAACATATCTAAATTCGCTGAACGAAGACATCGATAACGCCGCTGAAGTGGACGCAGGGTATTTCTGGAAGCTAATAGCGGCAAGGAAAAACAAAGACAAAATGCATACAAGCTCTGAAATGAAGTTCAACAATAAGATATATCGAAATGCAAAATCAATAGCAGAACAATGGGGATTGTTCTTTGATGAACTATATACAGATGTTATTAAGCCTTCATTCAATTTAGAATTCCGACAAACTATTGAATCTCATGTTGATGTTCTCAAACAACGCAGCACTGAAAACGATCCGTTTATCCCATTCACACAGGAAGAATATAACGAAGAACTAATGCATTTAAAAAAAGGAAAAGCATGTTCCAGTGACTCTATCTATAATGAGCACTTGCAATACGGAGGGAATGAGTTAAACAGGGTATTGCTTCATCTCATGAACTTAATGTATTGTTATTCTTACACTCCTAACGCGATGAAATCGGGATTGATTATCACACTGTATAAAGGTGGTCGCAAAAAAAAAGAAGATCCAAGCAGCTACCGTGCAATTACGTTATCTTCAAACATTTTAAAACTGTACGAAAGATTATTACTACACCGTGTCAAGACAGAATCTGATATACAAGTGAACCCACTGCAAGGAGGTTTTCAGAGTGGAATAGGTAGCCTCATGACGTCATTTTTACTTCGTGAATGCGTACATATTACGAAGGAGGAAGGAAGTCCATTATATGTGTGCTTCTTTGATGTAAAAACAGCTTTTGATAAAGTATGGCATTCTGGACTTTTTTACAAATTAAATGACATGGGGATGAAACTAAGTACTTGGAAAGCATTCGTTGACCTTCATACTAATCTTGAAAGCTGTGTTATCTACAAGGGATACAAGTCAGAAACATTCTCAGTTAATATCGGTACCAGACAAGGTGGCGTGAGCTCTCCGTTTTTGTATTTATGCTACATTGATGGTCTAATCAAGGAGATTGAAGTTTCAAGATTTGGTTTGAATATTCGCGGAATATCTATTCCTTGTACCGTGGCAGCCGATGACATGACACTCCTTTCTTTAACAAAACTTGGTATGGAAAGATTAATAAACATTTGCTACGACTACTCTTGCCGTTGGGGTTACGAATATAATGCTTCCAAGTCTGCTGTAATTGTATGCAATGAAACTAAGTCTAAGTTCCTAAAGTCAAAAAGGATCTGGAAAATTGGCAATGACAATATAAATGAAGTAACATCATATAACCATCTTGGCGTGCGCTTTGATAAATACATGAAGCATGAAGACAATTTGAAAGAAGCCAATGCAAGGATTAAGGAATCTCTTTTAAGCCTCGAATGCAGTGGTATATACCGGGAGGGTGGGCTGCATCCATTTACATCTAGGAAAATATATAAGTCTATTGTGCTTCCCAAAGGATTATTTGGATGTGAGATGTGGTACTCTCTCAAAGAAAGTGACATTCTCTTTTTAGAAAGATGTCACAGATTTTGTATTAAACATATTCAAGGCATGAGAAAGAGAACAAGAACAGTCATTGCGTTAGGACTACTTGGTGCGTACTCAATTGAATCAGAAATTGATAAGAAAAAACTCATTTTGCTTGGTCAGTTATGTCGGCTGAAAATTCATTCTCGAATTAAAGACTTATTTTTATTTAGACTATGCTCCAATTTTAATCAGACGGAAAATACGCAGAAAGGGTATGTACACGATATTGTACCAGTACTGATGAAATATGGCTTATTTGAAATATTAGAAAATTATATTGAAAATGGTGTATTCCCTTCAAAATATGTTTGGAAGCGAGAAATAAATCGGCGAGTTAAAGAGCGCGAAGAATATTTATGGTATATGCGGACAAACGATCCAGATCTTTTTGAGTTTCACAGTGTCCACCCAGTGTTTAACGAGAGTCCAATATGGAGAATGTGTCGTAATAACACAAAACTGATGAGCAGCTGCAGAAATGTCATAAACATGGTGTCTATGCTTTGCTCGTTTCAAACTGAAAAGCTTTGTTCAAAGTGCGGTGCCTTATATAGATGTTATGTTAACCATTCTATGTTTGAATGCGTTTATTTATGTGAATACAGATGCAAATTTATGTATGACCTGAAGGTAGCATTTGGTTTTCCTGTTTGGCATTTTATAACTAACTTGGATTCATATGCGAGACTTGGTGTTATGTTAGGCGCACCATGTGATGAATTAGAACGTTTGCTCAAAGATGACTATATTAACTTTTTAGAAATGTCTATAATATATGTTAGTCTGATGTGGTCACAGCACAATGCGATATAATCGATATTACTGCATGTTAAAATAAAAGTGTGTTGGGGCAAGGAAGTAAATGCCAGAAATATACGTACATAAATGGGTCTGATTAATCTTGTAATTTCGTTTCGACAAGGTTTTTCTAATGACCACCTTTTACTGAAGTATGTTCTTTGTCATATACGTATGTATATATATACATATATGTGTATGTATGTATGTATATATGTGTATGTATATGTGTGTGTATGTGTATGTGTATATGTGTATATATATTTGTATATGTATGTGTATGTATATATATGTGTATGCGTATATGTATATACATTGTATATATACATGTATGTCTCGAGACTCAATAGTTTAAAAGAACTATAAAATCAGGTAACTTTGTAAAGTTATTTGTACATAGGTTCACGTTCATTTTATAGTGTTGTCACAGCACCTTGCAGTGCTATTTGATATTCTACATGTTTAAAATAGTGCGTGTTTTGCGTATTAATATATAATATAAAGCGTGTTTTGTTTAAATCTTCTAATTATCTAGATTTATACATTATATTGTATTAATGAATTATATATTGTAAGTGTGTTGTGGTAATTTAGCAGGAGGCAGATCTATGCGTACTTAAATGGGTCTGATTAATCTTGTAATTTCGTTTCGATAAGGTTTTTCTAATGACCACCAATTGCTGAAGTATGCTCTTTGCCATTTATCGTTGATGTATATGTATCACTTCTTTAATCTATTATCATTTACTTGAGACTCTATATTAGTTTGAAATAACTATAAAATCAGGTAACTTTTTAAAATATACTTGTAAATATGTTCTTGTTCATTTTATATACATGGTTATTACGTGTAAGTGTAACTTTGTAGTGTTTGTACTTATATATGTGAATCTTCAATATGGAGGAAATAAAGATATATATATTCTCTGTGACACACGATTCTTAATTGTTCACACAATGCAGTCGAGGTTTTACCAGTTGTTCTATAGAAAAGTTAAAAAGATAATTTAATTTTGCTCGCTTAATAAATAATTTAATGTACTGTAAACTTTGACTTAAGTTAAGATATTGCTAAGAAGCTTTATGAATACAGGCCCAGGTATCAATACAATCAATACATTTTCTCTCTAAATCACGTGGTTGATTTCCGCATATAAATAGATCCGACATAATAATGCTTTTAGTGGTCTAAGGGAAATAACGGCCATTCAGTCTTTATCACAATTGTAAGCCATTAGTTTCGAAATAAACATCAACAAGATACCGGTTTAATTTTTTTTTATATGTCTATTAAAAACAGATCTTATATGTCTAAAAAAAATTAATAGACATATAAGATTTTTTTTTAAAACCGGTATCTGTGACGTAAACAAATATCGCAACGTAAATAACGACCTCTCGATCTGAAGTCCGACGCTCTACCACCGGACCAAGTTACTTTCCACTCCACAACGTCAACCTACATAACGGTAACCCAAACAGTGGTATCCCAAATAACGGTAACCCTAAAATCATAATCTAATATAGATATACAAAATCGAACAGGAAAAGCAGCATTCAAGGACGACAGTTAACCACAAACACACACAGAAACAAATTTAAAGATGAATAAAAGGTCAAATAAGACCTCACAAACACAAAAGGGTTGACAATACGGCTACCTCAATGGAACGGTCAGTGGCAAAAAAGGCCGCTGGGGTTCTAGGGTGCACCAAACCCCACATTTACCCTACTGTCAACCCAATAAAACGGGACAGTAGAAATAAAGAAATCCCCGCCATGAACAACATTAATAGGCAATAGAAGTAAAACACAAATATCTCCTGTATATATAAATACAAAAAAAACACAATAGCCTATAAAGCTACAAAGAAGGTACTCACTGATTTGGTAGAAGCCAGAGCAACAAGAGAATAAACCATTGAGGGCACGACAAGACAAGACTGCAGCATTCTGAAAACACAGTAAACTAGCAGACACAACAAACAACACTTTAAAGGAAAAAATAGAAGTTAAATTTGCAACACACAAAACAAGGTTTACAACAGGGGTACCGTCTTGGAACGATCAGTGGCGAAAAGGCTACTGGGGTTCAAACCAGATACTAAAGTTAACCGAACCAGACTCTTACAATTGACGTAGCTCTGCGTAGGTATCGCTACTCTTCTATAAATCTGAAATCAACGTCAGAAATCTCCTCAGGCATTCTAAAATGTAAACACAATCCGCACTCCTTTCCCCTAACAATTAGGCCCATGCTTTCAATTGGGCCAATCTACGTCCCTTACCCTAGCGTTTACCCAATAAGACTGGACAGTGTAAATAAAGATATAGGCAGCATTACTATGAACTGTAAGTATAGCACAAAGAGGATTCTGTATACATGTATATGAATATAGTATACATGTATATGAATATACAAAAGCCTAGAACTCCACGAAGCATGACTATGAATTGGCAAAGCCAGAGCAGCAAGAAAATACATAATAAATGACAGGACAAGAACCGTCAAACGTTACCATCTTTTTCAGGATCATCACACAGTTTAAGAGAATGGCATAGTGGCGAACTGTAAATGGTTCAACCACTAAATACGCATTATAATTAGGTTGCAAAATGATAGGATCATAACCTTAGGGTTCGGGTTATTCTTTTGATATACTTTAATGAAGATTGTTTGAAAGTGAATATGACCAAGGACTTAATCACGTCACCATAGAAGTCAGGTTGTGATAGTCCTAATATGTAAGTAATCACTATACGTGTATTGTTGTAGTATACATGAAGTTCACCACTAAGTTGATGCTGTTGATGCTTCCAAGTCTGCTAGTTAAGTAACACGTTTTTGGTTTAAACATATTTTATTTCCATATTATACAACATGCTTATATAAATAGTACTGCTACCATTACTGTAACACATATGGTTATTTGAGTTAGAGGTTATTGCAATCGAATTTGCATGAAACCGACTCAATTAATAAGTTGCGCACCAATGTCCTCATTAATCTAAGGAACAATAGGTATTAGAAGTCGACAAGGACATGTAGCTGTCACGGAACAAAGTCTGCTAATTAAGTAACACGTTTTTGGTTTAAACATATTTTATTTCCATATTATACAACATGCGTATATAAATATTATAAAGTTATGAGATTTGAACGAAAGAAAACAATCTTATAACGATTATCTCCTTAGTATTTAACAAATTCAATTTATGTTGGAGGTTGATACAATTAACATGGAAATGGCGATTTTTGTTTTTTATTATATATCTTATTTTGTGTAAAAGGGATGAAGAAAAACCTCGATACAAACATGTCTTAGAGAAAAAAACAAAAACAACAACAACATAGCACACTTGGGTGATGAAGTGGAGAAGGGTAGAGAATGTGTTATAGTTGACAACAAGCCAATCTCATTAACATCATATCTTAATTACGCTCTGATACTCTCCGCTATAGGCTTGAAGTGTAGAGTATCGTCTCGGTATAAAGAGTCTGATTTTAATGAGATTGGCAACAAGAGGACGGATGAAACTGGATATGCGACGCACCAGAAGACGCGCTGCTGCCTATATTGGGATTGGTTTTTGATGCTGCATATGAAGGAACACGTAACTTGTTGTTGTTGATGTTGTAAACATGTTGTGGGTAAACGTCTGGCCAAAATGTTGGGGGTAAAAGACTTAAGATCGTGTTGTTGTATTGAAATTGCTGTAGTGAAATTGGCGCTATGTCATAGGTCCATATAACAACTACAACTTTGACATTTTATACAGTTGTTCTACATCATAACATGACCCAGTATATCAGGTTTCATAACTCTGTCCTGCTTTCTGCAAAGGTTATGCCCCTTTTTGAACTTAGTATATTGGTTAAGTTTTCCGTTAAGGTCCACTTTTTAGCCAGTATGTTTTTGGAAAAAAATACGACTTGTTGTCATCCCTTGATCGGCGTCTGTGTATTTGGTTAAGTTTATGCTAAGTCGCATTTTTTTTCAGTAACTATAACAGATACAGCTTTGAAACTTTGTTGGACCATGCTATTTCCTGACATAGGCCATGCAATACTGGTTTTCACTCATGAAAATCTCATGATCAGCCCTACGTGGCACACACCTATGACAAAAATCAGTGTCAAACATTCAAAAAACCAAACTGTATGATATCTTACCACTACAAACCACTTCATCCGAATACATCCACCTACCCCAGCCATTTGTCACATTCTACTGATCATATCAGCTTCTTTTTTGATATTTGTCTTTACTTAATTCAAACTACCTCAATATTATCAAAATCTTCATAACATTCTAGAAATATATATCATCAGCAATTAATGCAATCACTTAAATATGTTTTGATATCTTAAGTAAGTGCCTTTGTTCTCAAGTTACTTTTGCTTACTGTTGCCATATAACTTGATGCGCCGCCCTGATGCTTTGCATCAGTTTCTTCTTGTACAATCCATAAGGGTTGTACGTTCATGGTAATACGTGATGTATATACTGAAACGCAAAAGAAACGCAACACGGGAATTTCCGCTATATACTGTATATACTGCACATTTAATTCCACATAATATTCCAAAGAAATCCCAAGATGTTTTGTAAAAAAACCGCTAATTAGAGAAAGGACACAACTGTGATGTTGTAAACGTTTTAATCGTATTACACAATGTAACAAGAAATGTTGAAGTTCCTTCCCTTTGAAAAACTGAGCCAGTTAACGTAAAGAGTTTGTAAAAGTGTGCCTCCTAAGTTTGCTCACATGCTTGAGCCAAACGCGTACTCTGTCAATAATGAAATTTTGAAGGAATACTATTTGCTGTATTATGTGTTGTTTTAGTATTTTTTTCCGAAAGGAGGGGTCTTACGTAGCCATGTACCATTCGATTAGCAGCAGCATATTTTATATACAATATATAGCGGAAATTTCCAAGTTGCATTTCTTTTGCGTTTCAGTATACTATTATTCTCGAGTCGTTTAATAAATTCATTAAGTACTCATTCATTATTGCATTTATTAAACGAGTTGGCAACATGATATAATGCGAGGCTCTATAATTTCTCGAATTAACATCCCCGTGTGGTTGTCGGGGTAGAATACAACCACTGCAATCTCACAAACTCACTGTCATATGCAGTGGGGTAGAACGCCCCCACCCACCCCATTCATATTCATTTTGTCATTTTTTTATCATTCAAGGTCCTTATCATGACACCGCGTATGCAAACGTGGAAACGTGGCTTCATCATAAATGGAGTGTCTACTATAGAATTTGCAGCAACTCTGCAGTTCTGCAGGTAAGAAGGCTCTAGGCCCATTCTCCATATTTTATCTTGATGAAAATGAAGGATGAGCCTGGCACGTTTATTCCTGGCACGTTCATTCCTGTTAGGCGCCATATAACCTTTCATGTGTTGGTGCGCCTTAAAAATTCAATTCTCGAGTTTAGTTTAATATATATTTTATAATTATTGATCATTATTGCCGAAGTGATTTTCTTTCCTTTTGTTTAGATAGCATCTTTTTGAAGAAAACAAGATTATCTGCAGTCATTTTTTAAAAGGTTAAATATAGCCATTGTTTTAAAAGTATAGACTATAATGCATATATTAAGTGTTTAACTGTAATGAATGTATTACTATGATTAAATGTAATAAATATATTTATAGGATTAACTTTAATGAATATATAACAATTATTAACTTTAATGAATTTATTTAAAGTAGTATCTCTTATAATTGTATTAAACGGGTTTACTGTAATAAACGCATTAGAAGGACTAAGTGTAATATATGTACAATGCTGTGACTGTACATAATGGTTGTATTTTTAAAAAAAGGATTAACTATACTTTTATAAAAGAGTTTTTTGTCATGATTGTTCAAACGGATTACTTATAAAGATAGTTATAAATATGTTAACTGCGATGATTATTTTAATTGGATTAACTGCAAAGATGGTTATAAAGGTGTTGTCTGCAATGAGTGTATTAAACTGTTTGTTTAAAGTAACACAAGCGCCAAATTTCGCTATAAAACCGTTCTTCCAAACTCTACCCATGTGTTGAGGTCACAAAATGATGCATATATGCTAATTAAAACTGTATATGTATGGACGGGTTCATAAAATATCCACACATGAATATGTGTGAAATGAATTTAGAGTTGGTAACTTTTTATTCGAAGCTTCAAGCAATAACACAAATACGATGTTTTTGGCTGGCCGGTTTTCATGTTTATATTGTATTTCTAGAGTTAGGATTTGCAATTATATGTATATATATACCTTATCATTTGTCGAATTTGAAGCGGTGTGCATATGTTGTAAAATTAGCGTGCTGTTGGCGGGTGAGTGACTTTAATTATTATTGATCACTATTGACAGAGATTTTATTTCCTTTTGTTTAGATTGCATCTTCTTGAAGAATACATGGTTATCTGTAGTGATTTTTGAAAAGATTAAGTAGAACCATTGTTTTAAAAGGATTAATTATAATGAATCTATTAAATGCTTATTTCATTTCATTTCGGGCTAAAGATACATACATTAATCACAGTTTTACAATAAGGATAAATTATCACGATGATATCGCACTAAATGTTCCACATATTATCACAATGTTTCTTATATCACAGATCTATACCGAAATAATATACGTATCTTTACCTAAGGATGGCCCACATAACTGTAATACATGTATTAATAAGATTTAATGTATTAGATATATTAATACGATGATCTGTAATGAATGCATTAACTTTAATGATTTTATCTTAAGTATTATCTCTAATGATTGGATTTACTGTTATGAATGCATTAACAGGTCTAACTAAAATATATACTGAAAGGAAAAAGAAACGCGACACGGGAATTTCCGCTATATATGGTATATACTGCACACTTAATTCCATATATCTTCCAAGGAAATCCCAAGGAAATCCCAAGATGTTTTGTAAAACAAAATTGCATTTAGTTAGAGAAAGGACACAACTGAGATGTAGAAGGCGTTTTAATCACAGTACACGTTGAAACAAGAAATTCATAAATGTTGAAGTTCCTCTTTGAAAAATTGAGCAAGTTCAGTACTGTATTTAACGTAAAGATTTTGCAAAATGTTGCATCCTAAGTTTGCGCCAAACGCGTACTCTGTCAATAATGACACTTTGCAGGAATACTATTTGTTGTGTTACGTGTAACGTGTACATACAATATACAGCAGAAATTCCTGTGTCGCGTTTCTTTTTCCTTTCAGTATATGTATTATGGTATAACAATACATAACGGTTGTATTAAAAGTATTAACTATACATTTTAAAAGGGTTATTTGTAATGATTGTTTAAAAGGATTAACTATAAAGATTGTTATAAAAGATGTGTCTGAAATGATTGTCTTTAAAATGTTTATCTGTAAAACATATTTTCACGTCTATAAAAGGTCGATGCGCGATGGTACGGTCATCGTACCATCGTTCCATCGCGTTTAAAGTCGATGCGCGATGGTACGATGGTGCGATGGTACGATGGCGATGACGCGATGGATCGTCGTATCATCGCCATCGTGCCATCTTACCATCGCCATCGTATCATCGCGTCATCGTACCATCGCCATCGTACCATCGTGCCATCGCCATCGTACCTTGTAAAGGTCGATGCGCGATGGTACGATGCCTCTAACGGAACACCGTATATTTGCTTTCCTCCTAGTAAAATGTATTTCATATATATATATATATATGACGGGAATAAGCTCCATGTAATCATGTAGAGACAACATTTGTATTTTCATATTTATATGTAGGATATACATATTGTCTTGTAGTTTAATGCTGAATATAATTATATTTAATGTTGTGATATATTTTATTTCCTCGATTTAAGAAATATAATGTTTTTATACGTTGACACAGACATAAATTTCAATCCGTTTTTAGTGTCCACGCTCGATGTTTTCATCCCAACCAATCGCATCGAAGCACTTTTCGTCAAGTTTTCAATATACAGCTTTATCGTCGCTTTGTCTTACATCGTTCTCGTTCAAAATGGCAAGAACTAAGCATACAGCAAGAAAATAAACTGGTGGCATGGCCCCAAGGAAACAATTGGCCAGCGCACCCGCCACCGCGTAGTGAAGAAACCACACAGATACAGACCCGAAACCGCCGCGTTTCGTTAAATCAGTATATATAATAAGTATAAAGTATACACACAGAGCAAGGCATTATATTATACTGTTAAATCTTACTGCGTGAACTGGAAGATGCAACTTGTATAATTACATTTTTTTAAACTAAGAATAGTCCTTCGGGGCATTTTTAAGTAGAGACTATCTCTTTCAATCATCTTTTTGTCAGATCCTAATACCCGGCATGGTTACTTCGCATTGTTTGGTACAAAATTCAAACCTAATGAAGTCTATATGGGTTTGAAACCGATTAGAACCATCGACGCAATTCAATACTTTTTTTCAGAATGTTAGTTATCGACATAAACTATGTGTATCGCCTCAGGAGTGTTGTCTCGTACTCGCTTAAGTTATTGCGCAATTCACACAGTAGAGCACGTGACCAGTGTATATTTATAGTATTCAGATCATACGTGGTATAAGGGAAATAAATTTCTTCGGTTTGCGCAAGTATTCAGATGTTGGTTTTCCAAGATTTATAAAAAATATAACTAGTAAAAACCAGAAGTAGTGAATTTTGATAGATCGTATATGAAAATATGAAGGATAAAGGCATATTAACTACGAGGTAAATACGTAACATGGTATGTCATTTTTTAGTTCTTTATATTAATAGCCCGAGCGGCCATTTTGCGACCGTTCCAATGAGGTAGCCCTTTTATCAACACGTCTCACATGCCTTGCTTTCTATTAATATATTTTCGTTTGTTGTAATGCGTGTTTTTGTTGGACTGTGTTCTGTGAAAGCTACATTTCTTGCTCGACTATTATACCTACTTTTATATTGCCTTCTTGGATCTTGTATCTTTGTATTAAAGAGAGTATTGATATATATTTTAACGGCCCAACAACACTAGAGATGGGAAGTATATATGGTGATTTACACCCATCAACTGGTGTCCGGAATACCCTATTAATTAGACGCGCATCTTTATTGGTTTAGCATCAATGGGTGCAAATTTTACCTCCAGCATACTGTACGCCAGTCTCGGCGTAAGGAATTGTCTCAAAAATCCCCTAATTTGGCGTGCACAAAGGGATACCACCCTGATACTTAGGTATCCGGAAAGTCAGCCCTACTATTAGGTTTACCACCACCAATTACATGTAAACCTCCGAGGTGTAGAAACCTCCGAGGTGTAGTCGAATGTAGTTCCTATAATAAAAAGTAATCCCTCCTTTTGCGATGGAAATGGGCATTATAAGTAGGGGAAAACTGCCCATTTCTATTCGATTTTGTGGTTATATGTATAAGAAGCGTATTAATAGGTTTTACTGGATCTCTGATGAACATTTTCGAAATTTCGACTCTATGCTTACACTTTGTGAGCAATGAAAACAGTCGATCAATAAAAACAGATGTACCCTTGACCTGTTTAGTAAACAAACAAGAACTTTCTTACATGTCTTGTGACCCCACGTTTTCTGGTGATTTTTCAAGTGGAAAAATAGTTTTCTATATGAACATTACACTGCTGCATTATCTATACTTGAGTTGAATTTGCAGCAAATCATTAATATGTGACACTTTAACATTGGTGTCTATGGGAAAATAATTGGTGCTTTCATACCTATAATTATAAAATATATTTCTATGATGCTCGGAAGATAGATTTCGACACACGGTACATTCCAGTTTAAACTCCCACTTTCCGCTCCCACTCGAAGGATGGGTAATTCGTTAAACACGCATGTACATATTCATGCAATAATGTATATACGAAATGTTTTAAATTAATGGAACTAATAGTTTGATCGCTTTCTACGGAGTTTTTCTGGGTTTGACATTTAATGTTAAAGTTAACAAAGGTAACTATTTCATGATTCCGTTCTTAATCTTGTATTTTGGGCAATGCTTTTATTACTTGTTTATTTCTAAGCATACCATATTAATAGTATGTGTTGATATAAGTAACTTAATGCTTCTATGTGGTAAAATGGAATACGGATATAACCCGAGTATAATCTCTACATTGCGCAATAGTAGACACAAATTTAATTCCATGCACCTACACGCAATACAGTTGAAAACGCAACACTTGGCATTTTTTGAATTTCTAAAATGGAATTGAAGTCCTCGTGCAAAATGTGTTATAACTGAAAGAAGTAAGGAAAATCGCATGCAAATGTTTATCGCCATATGTTAGTCTTAGGGACAAAGAGACCTGTGTAATAACACAAAATACAATCTTGATTTGAACAAAAAACAGCGGACTAAAAATAATCGAAAATCAAAAATCTTGCGTTTTTAAATGTACTGAGTATATAAGTTTATATTGCAAGATTCCTACCTGAGTGTACTCACGTTCATTGAAAACGTAACACAAAATAATTTTTTAAAAGTTAAAATTTGAGGCATATTGGACAAAATATGATATAATCCATGTAACGAGTTGACATTTACATATCTTGATTTAGTGCATTCCACATTGTTGTTATTTCCGGGTTTCTTCAGTTACATAGCACAAAGAAATAATTTTGTCGGAAACATTCATGGCATAATACTGTCAGAATTCAACCAATAAAAAGGCCAGTAAAATCAATTGCAATGTATTAAGAGACCGGTTAACAAAGCTTGAAATTTAATGGAACCGTTTTCTTTTTATGATTATCCATAGTAAACAATGTTAAATGCCAAGGTCAATAACTGCGTAATTGCTTGTCAGAAAAGCCTAACCAAAGTAAAAGTACATATAAAAATCGAACGGAAAAGTAGCATTCAAGGACGACAGATGAAAACAAGTATGAAAGGAGAAATTTAGAGAAATCGCGAACATGATAAATACAAATAATATTGCAGTCTCGGTTTGAGACTGTTCATGGTACAGTAGTGAAAAGTGCTTGCCTCCGTTTACGCTCTCTAGCCCCGGGTTTAGGAGAACGCAATATTTAAAATGCCAATAGTACATAAATTTGAGCCATCCCGAAGATGGTATGCATATGACGGTGAAGATGAAACCTTTCACACCATTCCATTGCCAAAACGCTTTACCCTAAACGAGAAATAAACAAAATGAAATTTAGCTGGGAGCAGAGAATACGAAGCCTGCGTATCACAGGTAACAGTCAAGAGACGAAATTAAAAAGCAGGCAGCATATGCTAAGGGTGATTAAACAATACTCCGAACCTTTAAAGGCTGGAGTAGTGGAACCACCTATTCCAAATTCAAGTATGAAACCAAAGATATTTGGGAACGTATCACCGAATATCGGGCTCAGCGATCTCCAAAGATAGGAGTCAATAACAGTTTTGATTGCAAGCTCTAGGAGACGTTTTACCGCTTCCACACTGCACAGGCTACGCTACTAAAGTATGAAGGAGAAATTTAGAAATCTTCGAACACGATAAATACAAAAAAATATAAATATATTGCAATCTCGGTTTGAGACTGTTCATGAACGTGAAAAGTGCTTGCTACCGTTAAAGCCCTCTACCCCGGGTTGAGTCAAGTTACGTATCAAGATGAAATACTTAAACAATATATATATTGGTTTAGCATTTTTATTCCAAATGATTTTTGATTAATCCAACAGCATAAACATATTGAGTTAATGGTATTCATTCTTATACTAATATGTTGTTTATGTCGTAATTATTCTCATTGTCTACAGTACTAGTAGCATGGTGTTCGATGGTATCACGGTACTTAAAGGGAGACATGGCAATCTTGATTTTTTAAAAGCTAGCGGCGTCCCGTTAGTTTTTCTACATAAATTGGATTTGTTTAATCATTAATATTAATTATAAGAATGATATTAAGCCATTTTTTTTCATATGATTAATTTTTGATATTATTGCACCAATAATATATTAAAACTTATAGTATAATAAGACGAAATAGTGAATACTTAAAATGTGATTCATGTAAATGTAACCAGGGTAAAAGTAAAAATGATACTGGATATATAAATCGAGACACCCATTTCAAATACTTCAAGATTGCCGTGTGTCCCTTTAAATGGTTTGACGGAAAGAATAAACTATAAACAATATTTAAAGAAAAAGGAAACTCATATGCTTTCTGTGACCCTTCTTCTAAATTGTTATTATATAAAATGTAATCAGTTTTACGTAAAAATGTCAGAATTAGATCTGAACAGAAAGGTACCCTCATTGAGCTTATTATTTTAAAAGTGCTATGGTATCAAGGTATGCACATATTGTATATCCTGTATTTGTTAGTAACTGCTATACGATTCAATGAGTGACCATTTCTAGTAACAATAATGTACAATAGACTCATCAGACCAAAACTTAATGAATTATGTTATAACCTTCAAGGTAATGGAAACTTTATTTATGGAGACTAACGGTGATGGATTTTCAAAGATCATAAGGAAATTGTCAACATGTTTGCATTATTTTGAAATATCCTTTTATGTATGATAAATACACTTATTTTTTTTGATTATTTTATTATATGTACATAAAGTCATCCCATCTATAAAATAATTATCATATTTTAGCAGAGAAGCGTTTTATAGACTGGACACTACCGTGATACCATAGAACCCTTGATATCATAGGAAGCTAGTCTACTTCAGTATTAACGTGTATATTTGTTCATCCTTTCATACCATACACTATTTCAGTGGCATGTGTATATCATATCGTATTGTCTTGTATGAATGCTTATCTAATTAACAAGAAACCTGTCACTATATAAACATACCGCATCACATCTAGTATATATAGGTCGTTGTGCAATATTCATTTATGTTATGTGGTCTAAGGGAAATAACTGATATTTCCACGTTGATGTTTAGGTGCTTTTGTGTGTTTTTTTCTTGTTCTTTATTTGTTAGGCTTCGTGTTAATTTGAACCTATATGTAATCAATATAGGTTGATGATATGCACATATTAACAACACAATCCATATACACCAGACAGAGGTCGAGACATACTGATTCTCGATGCATCTATGTGTATCATATCTAAAATTAGAACACGTACATTCCCTAAATTTCTAATCTAAAATTAGAAAACGGAAATTCCCTAAATAGTCAAGCGTGTTGCACAGATCTGAAGGATAATCTTAATACAAGGTAAATGTTATTTCATTTATAACTAGTTTAATTTATTGTATTGCCTAAGTGGCTTTCTTTTGTATTTTGCTCCAGAGATAAACTGTCGGAAAGCTGTCGATAACTATCGGAGAACTTTCGACTAATGCCCCGGTCACATGAAGCTCACGGGCAGTTTACGGCACAGGTACCGGTTTAAAAAAAAAAAAAAAAAAAAAAAAAAAAGTTATATTCTATTAAATACTGAAGGTCAGCATCGAGGAAATCCCAAAATATAGGCATGCATCTCAAAACAACAGCTGCAGTGTTAGTTTTTGAAGTCCCACAGAGCTGTCATATGCTGCAATCAACTCGGGAATAAATTATCTATCCAATAACATACACTTTCGTATGTCCACACCACATAAGAAAAGCTCTGGTGCTCGAAAAACACAGAAAACGTACCTGTTTTAAAAATCGACTCTAAGCCAGTCCGTATTATTCGCCTATACAGACCCCCGTAGACCGCTGTTTAGCCTTTGTAGAAGCTCCCGCAGACATAACAACTCATCGACACTATTCCTTACGCACAATATGTCTTTATCCGTGCAATAAATAATGTCCAAGTACCTTTCCGACGATCACAAGTATTTAACAAGTATTTCTGCGGCTTTGCTATCAACTTCTGGCATTCTCAATGCAAATGGCGTCGTGGGATACTGAGATTTTTGAAAACGTGTACTTTTGATCGTCGGAAAGGTACTTGGACATTATTTATTGCATGGATAAAGACATATTGTGCGTAAGGAATAGTGTCGATGAGTTGTTATGTCCGCGGGAGCTTCTACAAAGGCTAAACGGCGGTCTACGGGGGTCTGTATAGGCGAATAATACGGACTGGCTTAGAGTCGATTTTTAAAAACAGGTACGTTTTCTGTGTTTTTCGAGCACCAGAGCTTTTCTTATGTGGTGTGGACATATGAAAATGTATGTTATTGGAAAGATAATTTATTCCTGAGTTGATTGCAGCATATGACAGCTCTGTGGGACTTCAAAAACTAACACTGCAGCTGTTGTTTAGAGATGCATGCCTATATTTTGGGATTTCCTCGATGCTGACCTTCAGTATTTAATAGAATATAACTTTTTTTTTTTTTTTTTTTTTTTTAAACCGGTACCTGTGGTTTACGGGCCCCGTAAAGGCCAAAACCCTGAGAACGCGTGGGTAATCGCACGGCATGCCGTGCGGGCCCGCACGATTTTTCAAAGATTTTTGGACCCGTAGGGGCTCCGTATAGCCCGTGGCTGAAAGTCGAAAGTTGACCATGCAGACAGGGCTTTCTACGATTTTGGGCCTGTAGAAGGCCCGTAGACAGTCGTGCGGGGCCCGTGGGGGCCGTACGGGCAGGGGCCGTACGGGTGCCCGTACGGGTGCCCGTACGGGACCCGCAGGTTTGTTGGGTTCTATCGGCCCCGTACGGCCTTTACAAAAAGGGCTTCGAAACCCGTACGGAGCCCGCACGGGCAGTCACGACTGGTTACGGCCGGTTTGCGTACGGGTGTTCTCAATCCCTTACGGCATCCGCACGGGCCCGTACGGTGCCCGCACGTGCACCTTACGGAACCCGTAAGGGTTCTTGCCATCCCGTGGCCAAAAAATCGTAAGAAGACGCAGAGAACCCGTAGAACGGCCGTAGACCGCCCGTATGCATGTGACCACAACATCGCAGGATGGTGATTTCGTACGGACATCCCACGGGCCACAGGCCCGTACGGCTCCCCAAGTCCTACGGGCCCGGGACCACCCGTAGGTCTCATCTGACCGAGGCATAACACACCCTGAATTAAATAGGCTTTATACTATACTGGCGGTAGAGATAGACTCGTGAGTGCAAGGAGATTGATACTGGCGTGGAGAGTTACGTCTTATTCAGGTACATGGATTCAAACGATCCCCAGAATGCTGTTGATAAAGATGTAACACGACCATTGATTGTTGCATTGAGGTGTGTGTGAATTAAAATTTAAATGTCATTGTGTCATTCATATTTAGGCCCAAATTAAAAATGAATAACTTAAATTCTCACCACAAATGACACATATGGTGCCAAAAAAACACCACAGAAAAGTGGGGGTCATGTATCTTCTAAGAAAGAACTTATCTCATGAATGAATGCTCCCTTTAAAACATAAACACAGAGATGCCAAAGTATTGTATTCATACACTCATTTCCATATTAGCAAAAAGATAGAAATAAAAACTCACAATTTTAACATGACAATGCTTGAAAAATGTAATAAATAGATCAACAATGTGATATACTGATATAAACCAAAAATAGCTCTTTAAATTAGTGAAAATACATTTTTTTACAAAAAGAAATGAGAATTATTTATTGAACCAAAAATAGCACTTTAAATTAGTGAAAAAATATTTTTTTACAAAAAGAAATGAGAATTATTTATTGACCGCTATTATGCGACAATGGGTGTGCTACACCTAAATGCACATTATTAAAGTAGCTGTCCCGCCACATTTTACAACATAAGTGCACCGTTACTACGAGTTATATATACAAATAGAATTCCGGCAATCACTATAGGCACACTAAAGACGTCTTTAAACGAGCCAGGCCAAACCTCAAAACTGTAGGGCTAAATTAAGAGTTACCATTTTTACACGTGTTCAAGCACGAGTATTTTTAAAACCCGTTAATAAACCTATACCTGTAATCAGCATATATACATTACTGTATGACCTGAACATCTGGATAGATATTTTAAACGGTTTTGTAATACCATTTTGCCGTTATTTGGTGGGTTAGTTTCTTTAACAATTTAACTGAGGGTGTTATGACATGTTGTTGAATGTGTTATATGAAGGCTACATTTCCTGTTCGATAAAAACCGATTTACTAATAATATATATCCTTACTTGACAATGTAAGAACACATTTTATACTTATTTAAGCCGTTTTTTCATGATTGTTGTATCCCCGTGTGTGTGAGTGCCGGTGTAGGATACAAGCACTGCAATCCCGCTATAGGCTTAGGGGTAGACCCCATGACACTTCATGTTTATTTTGTATTTTCTATCAATCGCTCATTCGAGGTCTTCATCATGACACCGTTATACAAACGTGGAAACGTGGCTCTATCATTTGCAACAACTCTGCAGCTCTGCAGGTTACAAGGTTCTAGGCCCATTCTCCATATTTTTATTTTTATTAAATGGAGGATGAGCCCGTCATGTTCATTCCTGTTAGTCGCCATATATACTTTCATGTGTTGGTGCGCCTTAAAACCAATTCAGTTCACTTCAATGATTATTGTTATCTTATACTCTTCTCCTGATGTAATATTGGAAACGTATCCTCCGAGTCATTAGTGAACTCATGCTGATCCCCACTCGAAAACATAATGCATTGGTCATGCGTACATTCTTAGTAATATATCTCGTGTCATTAATTGAACAATAGTATTAAGTCGTTATGAGGAAGTCATGCGATACACTCCAATAATGAATAGTGTTAATTAGTAGTAGAAAAGAAACAGTGGTCAATGTCCAATGAATCATCCACATGGCGTAATGTGTTGATCACTCTTCAAGGTCTCATTACGAAGTGCATTATAACTATATTGGCCTATATGAATAACGTTTACTGGGCCATTCCGAACAGAAGTTTTCAGGCTAAAAGTTACGTTTTTATGAAACACAGTCATTTGCTCACACACAACTGTACACAATAGGTACATTAACCAGTTTTTTTTATTTTGCGTCGTCTAATAGCTGCACATCCAATTTCAGACTGTGTTCATCACACCTGCAACGACAATACACATATCTGTCAGTAAATTATTAAAACTATTTAAAACCGAAGAACACACTACTACTTGTTATGGCATAAGAATGATCCTTCCGTGGGTTTCAAAAGGAGCTAACTGTGTAGTGAGATCTAAATTTGAGAGTAAATCAATTATTCCCTTATCTTCAAGCATGTAAAAACAACAGAAACAATCTTAGGTTATAGGCATTCTATCAGATAATAAACATATAATTTCAAAAAGAAAATGTTATGATCTGATCAAGTCTAATCGAGAGAAGATAAAGGTCCTCCAGGTACAGGAACGGAAGGATTACTTCTGAAAACGACTAACAACTTTCTTTTAAACAAATATGAGATATGTATACATGCATTGAAATTATCATACACATATAGGTAAAAAGAGATGAAAAAAAAACTTTCCATAGAAACCATTATACTCACGTAAATATGTTCTCTGCGGTTTTGAAAAATATCTAAATAATGTATATATTACCCATCTATGTAACATTTTACAGCATAATGAAATGTGAGGGCACAAACTATAGTTATCTGCCGCAATCTCGAAGTGATCAGAACAACATCTTTAAGTGATCAGAACAACAGCCCGCACCAGCATATACATATACGAAACGCGCCAAAATAGAATACCCAATTTGCACGAGCAAATCTTGTAACCTAACGCAAACGTGATGCTGTCGTAACGCAAATAGAAAAAAGACACTAAGACTAACATGCTTTCCGATATGACAACAATTACATTTTTTAAAGGCTTTGCCCATGTCTGCCTGAGTATCTGATGGAAGTCTCTTTCACAGAATACAGAAACAAATTGTCTATAAACGGTAGTTCCATACCTGTCGAAAATAGATTCTAATAGGAAAATATAAGTGTTTCACAATCTTGGCAAAGTCCACATAGAGTAAATTGCCCAAATTGCCTTCAGTAAAAATCGCTTTAATACTGGTACAGGCCGAACATGTAGATTTTTCTCTAGCACAGTTTTTTTTGAAGATGTAATCTTTATTAATTGAACGTTAGAGTTCCTGTCCAACTGAATGACGTCTTCTTAAATTCTGAGGTTGGTAGCGTTCGATGTGTCTTACATCTTGTCTTGTCGTGCCAATAACGGTTTGTTCTTCTGTTTCTCTGGCTTCTGCCAAGTCAATGAGTACTTGCCTTGTGGCTTTGTGGGCTTTTCCCCCCATATATTATATACATAGTAAATAGCCTTTCATTGAAAACGTAGTATTATCACAGGAAACATGACAACATTCGGTGTCTCGGTCGCAACTAAATGAAGATATGTTTTACTCATTAATTGTTTTAAAGTAACTCGCAGGGACACCGAGAGAAATAAAAGTAGATATAAACATCGAACAGAAAATGTAGCATTCATTTATTCAAGGACTACAGCCAACCAAAAACACGCATAGAAACAAACAATACTTAAAAATATGTAAGATAAGACATCTCAAACACAAAACGGTTGACAATTGGGTTACCGCCTCGGAAGGGTCAGTGGCAAAATAGGCCGTTGGTGTTTAAACCAGGCGAATATTTGTATTATAGTACACATTTACACTCGTCACAAAATTTAATTAACATATTCTGATTGAAAATATATCTTGAATTGTTACTTTCAAAAGCTTTATAATTATATATATTGAGGTTGAAACACTAGTACTTTTGCATAAGTACACATAGCTATTGCATGTACCTGCTGTCAACCTTGTATATATGTTTTGTATCCTCATGGGTCTTGTGACCTTTTGGAATTTTGCTGAATAAAATATATGTATTATATCAAGGATCACACTTTACTATTTCGCTGATTATAAATCCCTACTGTCCCTGATAAAATGCTTTCATACTAGGTACTTATAAGGAAAGCGAACTGTAAGAAATGTCAATTGTCTTTCATGCCCAACATTCTCTGAATATAAGTGGCAAATCATTCCGACCACGTCTGATACTTTTTAGTTTTTTTGTGATTATGATAGACAAAACATACAATGCATATTAATTTAATGTTTTCTTAGCCTTTAAGATTTAAAACTTTAACCACCAGTCTTACTAATTTTAGGAGACTTGAATAATGCCATAAACTGTCATGAACTATTTAGCATTTGTCACTATGTTTTGTATAATGCATCAAAAACATATAGCTGAACCGAGTCAGACTAGCTTATAGATGATTAGTTAACTACTATAAGCTATTGATTATTCAGCCATGTTAAGTCATTTACATAGGCGTCGGAACCGGGGGCGGCAGGGGCCCGCTCCGCAACATGTTCAGAGTTCGGGCCAGAGAATGCTTTGGCCCCCGAATAATTTGAGGGAAAAAAACGATGGCTCCTTATATAATGTTCTATGCTTTGATGTAACTGAGCACGGATAACGTTGTTTTTTTTTGCCCCCATATAATAGTTTTGCCCCCCACCCCTGCCAGTAATTGAAACATACTTTTATGATTTGAAACGTTCCTACGCCCCTAATTTACATCAAGGTCGCTGTGCCCCGCCCCGATAATTGAAACTTATTTTATTGATGTGAAACGTACATCAAGGTCGCTGCGTGATATTTAGAGTTCAGTTGTGAATTACAGCGGAATGTTTGTGGGTATTTCCACGCTCTGGGTATTTCCACGCTGAGATAGAGCTGATGCAAATGAACTAAGGGAAATAAATGCTACTCGGTTTTAAACACAATTGTTATTTCCGGTTACGATTCTTGTTGTTGAACATTTAAAAGGTTAAGAACTGTAACATCTACAATTACATGATCATGGGTACTTATGTTAAATGAAATAATATCTATATACAATTGTATCAAAAAAACAACCGAGGTGAAATATTTATATAATTTGACAGATCTAAATATCCATTCTAAATCCAAAGTTAAAACTATAAGAGTGTTATAAATAGAACGCGGAAAATACCTAATATTCCCACGAAACTGAAACTAGTAATGCCGCGCTGAACATAGATTGCACACTTTATACAGAATAGATGCCGCTTAAATACAAGGTAAATACTTGATATTATCAGTTTATTTATTTCATATATTGCCTCAGTGACTTTCTTTTGTCTTCTCTCTTTGTCTAGTGTTGTTATTTTCTGCTGTATTATAGTGTCAGTAGTGTTATTACCTACTGATCATTACGATCATCAAGCCCAGTCTTTGTGGATTTTAAAGTAATACCTGTAATAAGGGGCGTGAGAGGTTTGCACGTTATATATTACCTCTCATGAACAGACTCAATAAAACAGTCTGTTACATTTCTCTCTTGTTTGTGTATGTTGCTTCCAAGGGATGATCCCTTTTTAGTATTTATTGTTGTTGTTGTTGTTGTTGTTGTTGTTGTTGTTGTTGGAGTCTTATTTATAGTAAATAACCCGTTCAAATCATGTGTCGTTTAAATTATGTGTCAAATTTTGTGAAGCACTTATATTTTCTTAATATGCTATTTCCGTCAGATATAGTATGTAAATTGTTGATTCTAATTGGTACGAACTTATGGGTCGCCGTATTACTTTTTAATATCATTCGGTGATATCACCTATTCGAATCGTTGATATCACTGATTCGAATATGTGATATCACGCATTCAGATAGGTGATATCACCGATTCATTCTGAATGCGTGATATCACCTACTGAATGCGTGGTATCACCTATATGAATCATTCGATATAATTGCAAGGTTCTATTAATATTTAATACTGTGGTTTTCTAAAATTGGTTGTTTACTATTTTTAATACCCAAACTGCAACTGCGCAATTAGATAAGAATAGATAAGACTAATGTAAAATAAGCAGAGAATTTTGACACACAAGGATGTTTACAACTGTTATGTCAGCTTTGTTTTTACATTGCAGGATGCTCCTGATGTACGCCCTTTCTCTCTATGGGGTCTTTTGTTGGACTGAAGGAACACAACAGGTATGGTATACTACTCATATTGATGCTTAAACGATAATGACACTGTGAAAGTGTTATAGAACTATTACTACTGCTACTACTACTACTAGTACTAATTATTCTTCTCCTACTAGTATTACTACTACGACGACGATATTTATTACTACTACCACGTTTACCTATTCTACTACGACTTAAGCTACGGCTGCTGCTGCTGCTGCTGCTACTGCTACTACTACCACCACCACCACCACCATCACCACCACTACCACCACCACTACTACTACTACTACTACTACTACTACTACTACTACTACTACTACTATCATCACTACTACTACAACTACTACCACTACCACGCGCTGTGATCTAGTAGTAGAGCGTTGGACACATGATCCTAAAGTCGTGGGTTCGATTCCCGTC
Organism: Cyrtodaria siliqua; assembly: GCA_037043455.1. Taxonomy (NCBI): domain Eukaryota; kingdom Metazoa; phylum Mollusca; class Bivalvia; order Adapedonta; family Hiatellidae; genus Cyrtodaria; species Cyrtodaria siliqua. The sequence goes on from JAWPHD010010359.1 coordinate 88,301, forward strand.
ATTGCCAAATGCGTTGTGTCCTGAGCAAGACACTTTATCTGCATTGCTTAGTTCTACCCAGGAAGACATCGAGAGTGATTCAAATAAGTTCATAGAGCTTTCTTTACAATCGATGTAAAATAAATAAGTTTAAACTAACTACCACTACCACCACTACTACTACTACTACTTCTACTACTACTACTAGTACTACTACTACATTACTACTACATTACTACTACTACTACTACTACTACTACTACTGCTACAGTGCCCCAGATAAGCAGCATATTTTACTCAATTAAAATTGCCAAATACCCAAATAATTTCCCTGACATGCGTACCAGATACGCAAGCAATTTCCTTTTCACTCAAACATTTTCATTTTCGAGCGTATCGATAGTCAAAGTGTTCAAATGATTGATGGATTGATGTTTTCGTGCGTATTCCATAATTTACAAAAAGCAGATTTTACTTTCGATGATTATCTTGACCAGGACGTTACATAATTATCGATAAAGTGGAGCAGTAAAAGAGAACGCTATATAGTTGAATATGTACGCTATACCAGTCTATACTATTGTGTAGTCGTCTGGGCGCTTTCTTGTTTACTTTCGAAAGCGTTTGCGTTGTGCAGACGATTAAAATCATTGACAAACCACTGCCATGAAAATAAAGCTCACATAAAGACGGGTTAGTTACCTTGCTTGTTTTACATTTGATCCCCAAATCACCCTTTTATTTTTGAAATTTGAAATTCACTCAATTAATTTTAATTTCATGAGTGAAATACCCAATAGGTCCAAAAGTTATCTGGGGCACTGCTACTACTACTACTACTACTACTACTACTACTTCTACTGCTGCCTTCCTCCCCCTACTCCTCCTCCTCCTCCTCTTCCTCCTCCTCCTCCTCCTACTACTACTACTACTACTACTGCTGCTGCTACTACTACTACTACTACTACTACTACTACTGCTGCTGCTACTACTAATAATATAACGATTACTACTTCTACCTACTGCTATTAATAATATTACAACAACTACTACTACTACTGCTGCTGCTGCTGTTGCTACTACTACTACTTCTACTACTGTTTCTTTCACTACTACTACTACGTCTACTACTACTACTACTACTACTATTACCACTACTACTCCTACTACTACTTCTACTACTACTACTACTACTACTACTACTACTACTACTACTGCTATTACCACTACTACTACTACTACTACTACTACTACTACTACTACTACTACTACTACTACTACTACTACTACTACTACAGCTATTACCACTACTACTGTTACAACTACTACTACTACTACTACTCCTGCTGCTGCTGCTACTACTACTACTACTACTACTGGTACTACTCCTGCTGCTGCTCTACTACTACTACTACTACTACTACTGGTACTACTCCTGCTGATTCTCTTCTACTACTACTTCTACTACTAGTACTACTCCTGCTGCTGCTCTACTACTACTACTACTACTACTACTACTACTACTACTACTTCTACTGGTACTATTCCTGCTGCTGCTACTACTACTACTACTACTACTACTACTACTACTACTGGTAATACTCCTGCTGCTGCTCTACTACTACTACTACTGGTACAACTCCTGCTGCTGCTCTACTACTACTACTACTACTACTCCTGCTGCTGCTGCTACTACTACTACTACTACTACTACTACTACTACTGGTACTACTACTACTACTACTACTACTACTATTGCTACTGCTATTACTGCTACTACTACTACTACTACTACTACTACTATTACTACTACTACTGATACTGCTATTACTGCCACTACTACTACTACTACTACTACTACTGCTACTGCTATTACTGCCACTACTTATGCTACTAAAACTACTACTACTACTACTTCTACTACAACTACTACTACTATTACTACTACTACTGCTACTGCTATTACTACTACTACTACTACTACTACTACTACTACTACTACTACTTCTACTACTGCTACTACTACTAGATCTACTACTGCTGCTACTACTACTACTACTACTACTACTACTACTACTACTACTACTACTACTACTACTGCTACTGCTATTACTGCCACTACTACTACTACTACTACTGCTACTGCTACTACTACTACTACTACTACTACTACTACTGGTACTACTCCTGCTGCTGCTGTTGCTTTTACTATGACTACTACTGCTGCTGCTACTACTACTACTACTGCTGCTGCTGCTGCTGCTGCTGCTGCTACTACTACTGCTACTAATGATACTACTACTACTACTGCTGCTGTTACTGCTGCTTCTTCTACTACTACTACTACTACTACTACTACTACTGCTTCTGCTGCTGCTACTTCTACTACTACTACTACTACTATTACTACTACTGCTGATACTACTACTACTACTACTACTACTACTACTATTACTACTACTACTACTTCCACTATTGCAACTACTGATACTACTACTACTACTACTACTACTACTGCTGCTACTGCTGCTGCTGATGTTGCCTACTACCTCTTATATAACAACTTCCTATTTCTATTACTAAATATTTTTCCAACTGCTGCTGCTGTTGTCATCTTCTACAAATTCTACCACCGATAGAACTAATACTTTACTACTTCAAATAAATATATTGTATACCCGTAAGCGGTATGCTTGTATCTATTGATTATACATATAAATGCTTACAGGAGGCGATGCCATTAATTACAGAAGTCGTTATAGATGTGGATTATGGAATCGCGACCAAGAAAGAACCAGCCGAAGGTAATATATTCCGTTGACAACAAAGTTGTCCTAGCTAGCTATTTACAAGTTTGTTATCAGGATTTGTAATACGTACTTGTTCATCTGAACCATGGTTTTCAAAAACAAACATGCTTTCTGTATACAGGGGAAACAAAAAGAAACCTCACGGTACAGAGCTCTTTTATATTGCTTGTAGCATAAGCTTATAGTCCTCTACCAAGTTTGTTAAAAAAGTAACCACTGGGTCATATCTGACCCCGTCGAGAGCGGGATGTGGGGTCCCAGTTTACATTTAGTAATATAGAAAAGTAGTTAAAATATTCTTTTCTGAAACTACAACAACTAGAGAGCTAACATTCTACATGCAACTTTATCTTAAGGTCCTCTCCCAAGCGTGTTCAAATGGTGACCCTAGGTAACAATTTGGCTCTGCCCCAGATGGCACATATTCTTAGAAGAAAATATTCTTTTCTCAAAGCCACAAAGGGTAGAGATATTTTGATGTACCAAGTTTGTTCTAATGGTGGAACTGTTCACACAATGTCACAGTATAAAAGACACATTGAAATATTTATCGTCTGCTCTGAAACTTGACGATCTATGGATATAAGATTTTTTATTTTATGATATGCAATGAAATACCGTATTTTATCAGTGAAATAAAAGTTTTATTCCACACTGTGGAATATAGAGTTTTATTTCACAGTAGCTGCCGGGACTACTTTTGTTGTTATACCATAGTTTCCTTTAATTTTTTTTGGAAAATCATAAAATAAAAAGAAAATTTGTTGTTTTGTCGTGAATAACATATTTTATTTCATCTCAAAGTGAGAAAACTTTTATATTTTCACTCATGCTTCGCATTCGCGAAAATATAAAGTTTTCTCACTTCTCGATGAAATAAAATATGTTATTCACTCCAAAACAACAAATATCCTCTCTGTATATGGCATAAGCCTATGTTTCTATGCCTAGATTATTCAAAAGGTAACCTTGAAGTCAATTGAGGCCCCAATCCACGTGACCGCATGCTTTACATAGCCTTACTTGAGAAAGACATTGAAAAATCTTCTTTGAAACCCAAAGGCATATAGTTCTGATATATGGCTTGGCACATTATCATACAGTGGTCTACCAAAGTTTCATAAAGAAACCCTAGGGTCAAATCTGAATTATAAACCTCTACCGAGTTAAATGAAATAGTGAACCATGAGTCGAATTTGACCCGACCTAGGCTTCACATGTTTTACATAGACTTGTATAGAAACCAATTTGAAAATGTAACTCTTAGGTTAATATTTGGAATTAGATAAAAAAAAAAAAAAGACACCATCTTCTCTGAACCAGACTATGGAGAAGAAGTAACATGATGACCTATTCAGGGCCAATTAGAACTTTTGTTCTTTTCTTAATGTATGCGAAACATATAACTTATTGCACCTAGAAAAAATACATTGTATTCAAAGAAATTCATTGCTTAGAAAAGTGGCATTGCTTAAGGACTATTTTATACGTACTCCCACCAGATCCAGAATTTGGAACGGATGGTTACCAGACAAAACACCTTATGCAAAGAATGAGAACGAGAGACACTTCCATCAAATTGCTGAAAAGGCAGTATCGACGACATTGCAAACAACCGCGAAAAGATGTAAGCACTACACGTCTTACTAACTCCGTAAATACATTTTATTTTATTTTATATTTTTGAAATGAAATGTAGTATACATGTTTTGGGTGTGTGTGTTTTTAAATCAAGGCATTCCTTGCTATTCTAGTAGCTTCAACACTGTATATATAAGCAAGATGGCATACCAAGAGGACTAGATATATGCAGGCATAGACACGAACTGAATTGAATGTTTTGAAAGGCTCATTAATATATGATCATATACTATAGATACAAAAATGTGATATTTTGTTTTGTATTCATTATCTTACGAACGCCACGGAATACACTTGATCCATAATACCTATTTTGACTAATTATAAGTTTCGTCATTTGTAAAACAAACCTCGCTCCGTAGTACCGCGATTTGCGGGTAACTAAATCGTGACAAATGTACTTATAAAAAGACGTATTCATGCTTTTAATATGAGAACTCTCTATATTGCGTGTTTTCGCATGTATGTGGGGAAAGTCTTCTCCGTCTGAAGTGCTGTCCCATTGCGAGATGTGTTAACGGGACGTTAAACCTTAGTTTTTATTTAATATCAATCTTAATTAGGCACTTTGTAAATCACCAATCTGTCTCATAAATTGTATGTGAATTGTGTTTGATTAGAGATAGATACTATCTTTAAATCAACGCAGCCACAGTCTCAGAGTTAATTATTTTGAACCCTCTTCGTTCGTCTAGACGACTTTATACACAGAAACCTCTGCTTGGCCAATATTGACCCAATTTCACATGGATAATTATGACATAATTTCTGATGACTAAACTCAACGCGACATAAAAGATATTCAACATTACTAAAATACCTCAAACCATCACCAATATTTTCTAAAGAACCATTGAACATACTTCGACAATCATTATAACTTACGCTATCAGAGTTTTAAGAATATTATCGGGGTGAACACGCAATATTCCTCGGGCGTTCGATTTTTTTACATAGAGATTAACTCTCATACACGTCAAAAACTAATTGTCTTTCATTCCTGTGACCATGATGCAGGTATATAGGATTGATTTATATAGTACTTAAATTGAGATTATTTTAGACACACACACACACACACACACACACACACACACACGTAAAATAGACGTTGACTAATGTAAATACCATACTGTCCTAAATTTGGCCTTCGTAAACAAAATAACATTAACATGACGTGTGGGCTATAAATAGATTAGTAAGCACGATATATTTATACACAGATATATTTATATACAGATATATTTAGTTGTGGTTTTCCTGGAAGCGTCACATGTATTTATATAAATATATATTCATGTCTCCCAGATATTTATGTCTCCCCCACTTTGTTGAGGGGAGAGTCAGATATATTGTTTTTGTTTTGTCTGGCTGTTGTCTGTCTGTCTGTCTGTCTGTATGTCACAAATTTTGTCCTGACTAGTTCCCCTGAACCCCTGGACGGATTTCAACGAAACTTTGCAGGGATGATTATGCACAGGTCACACTCCGCCAAATCATTTTTGGCGGATTTATGACCCTTTAAAGGTTTTAATGCACACACTTTGTCCGGACTAGTTCTCCTGCACCCCTGGTCGGATATCAACGAAACTGTGCAGTGATGATCGGTACCAAGCCTAGTTGCTCATGTCATAGCCATGTTGTGGCTGAATATCTTTTGGCGGAGTTATGGCCCTTTAAAGGTTTTAATACGCAAACTTTGACCGGACTAATTCTCCTGATCGCCTGGCCGGATCACAACGAAACTTGGCAAGGGTGATCAGTAC